>APFE030660054.1:21774-55266 GCA_000404065.3 Pinus taeda
CCCCCCCCCCCCCCAAAAAAAAAAAATCAGACGCTTCTCGGCCGCGACCACCGAGCCGGCCGAGTTAGCTCGACCTCGGTCGAACCGGCCTGGTTGTTATCAAGTCAATCACCGGCTCGGTAACAACCCGGCCAACCGACCCGGCCAGGCTCTAGCTCGATCTAGCTCAATTGTTTCAGTTTCGATCCAGCCATGTGTAAAGCAAGATAATCTCTCTCCACCAAAGGTCTTAGCATAACAAGCATAAAATGAAAAACTGCCCCCACGAAATACATCATCCAACCATGTTTGGTACTCATTAATGCTCATTCTGTGCAGACCACTATTGGCTCTCACTGGCCTATACATGCATCTTGCATACAAGGATTTATGAAGAGCTTGTTGTCACCTTAAATTAATATGACCTTAATTTATTTATATCCAAACGCTAAGTATGGTTAAGTTCCATGGTACAAGATTTTAGGAAAGCACTTAACCCTTTAAGCTATATAGGACAGCTAATTTTTTAACAACCAGAGGACACCTGCAGAAATAGGTTTCAGTGCATGCAATGTACAAATGAAGGTAGACCACTGAATTCGCTGTAAAGCGATCAAGAGATGTTTCTTTTAGTTAACAATGGTATGTTCTATGTTTAGCACAATTACTTCAATGTTCCTTTAGCAACCCGATGACAATTTCCAATTTAGATTTCCAAGAGCAATCACATTAATCATTAATCACATTGATAGCAAAAGTAAATAGAACATGAAACAATATGCAGAAGACAAGCCAAGACAACAAGGCACCAGATTTGGCGGACGCTAGGGAAAAACTACAATGTGGGGAAAACCCTTTAATCAATTCTTCTTATTCTTATATCAAAATGTTCAGCAGATAGAGATAGTACAAAGTCAAATTGACTTGCAAAATTCAAAGTCAAAAAAGCCCTATCAAAATCTGCAATGAAATCAGCCCTAACCATAAAGCCAAACATGGTCAAAGCAGCTGTCAAACTTGCCTCCTTGAGCTAGATCAACCACAGTCAAACTCAGCCTTCCTTGTAGGTCAAAATCATCCCAAAATAGTCCAATCAAATTCGGTCAAAGGAGAGAGAAACTGCTGTAATTTTCTACGGTCAACCCTGAAGTCAACGCTGATCAAATTGCCCAGATTCCCTCGTGTTTTGTGCCCAAAAATGTGGCCTAAAAGGATGAATAATTCTCCAAAATCGAAGTCAAAGTTGGTCAAAGAACCCCTGGTCAACGTTGGTTAAACTTGGTCTGCTTCCTGAAATTTTTGGCCCTACAACTCAGCCCAGAAATTAGTCCTTCTTGCACCACACGTGTGAGAGAGAGAATGTCCAATGTTGTATGAGCCAATTGTAAGAATTTATAGAATAAGTTCCTTAGAACACCAAAGGGCACCGCTCACAAACAGATCACAGAGCAGTACACCAGTATTCTTGACATGGTTAAAACACTCAAAGAGGGAAACAGTGCACGGCCTAAGCCAACACGGCCACTTCAGGCAATTTATTAATGTAAAGAAAGAAAATTTACATAAGCTTATCTCATGAACCTAACAAATGACCATCCATGCTCTTTAAAAAGAGATCATGGACCAATCAAGTGTTAAGCCACGGATCAAGTGTCGGTAATACGGAAGAGAGAATGAACCGTCGGATCACTTCATGTCTAGAACATATTGTGACCATCGGATTGTAAGTTACAAAAAGTACATATTAAAGAAACACACTTTACTTAACTATACACTAGGCCAAGTTGTACTTAATTATTTCCTATGTGTCGGAATATCCTAACGTCCCCCCTTAAGAACAACTTGGGATAGGATTGAAGGATATACAAAGATGACACAATAGGGGAAGGAAGGAAACATTAGAGCCTATCCCCCCTTAGTGACAACTTCTTGAACTCCAACCATAAATCTAAGTTTAATAAACTTCGCCTATGTGAGAAGCTTTTTAAAGATGTCTGCAACTTGATCATCGGTTGAACAATATTGCACTTCAAGAACATGGTCATGAATGAGCTTTCTGATGAAGTGCTTGTGTAGTTCAATGTGTTTGTTGCGTTGATGTTGGACTGGATCTTTGCATGGTTGAATGGCACTTTGATTATCACACCAAAGTTTAGTCAGATGTTGTCGCTGAAAACCAAACACTGACAGGATCTAACGAAGCCACAAGGCTTCCTTACTAGCTTCAATTACGCCACGATACTTTGCTTTTGCTAAAGAAAGAGAAATGGCACTTTGTTTCTTGCAAGCCCATGTAATAGGTCCAAAACCAAGAGTGAAGACATAACCTGCAATAGACTTCTGATTATCAGGGTCACCAGCCCAAACAGAATCAGTGAAACCAACCAATAGAGGAGATGCTTCCGCATTGTAATGAATCCCAAACTGAACTGTACCTCGAACATAACAAAGTATTCTTTTAGTTGTTTTCCAATGACTTTCATGTGGGTTTTGCATAAACTGAGCAACAAGGCCAACAACAAAGGAAAGGTCAGGACGAGTATGGGTCAAATACAAAAGTTTTCCAACAAGCTGACGGTATAAGGTAGAATAAACTTAAAGGGAAGTACAAGTGACTGAAAGTTTGGCTCCAGACTGAAAGGGAGAAGGGGCTGGCCTACAATCTTCCATGTGAAAGTGGCGTAGAAGATCACAGGTATACTTGGACTAGGAAAGGGAAATACCTTCTTTGGATTGGAAGACTTGAAGACCAATAAAATAATGCAAGTGTCCTAAGTCTGTCATTTCAAACAGTTTTTTAAGGCTAAACTTCACATGGTTTATAAGGTTAGGATCACTACCAATAAAGATAAGATCATCAACATAAAGAACAAGAATGATAAGAGACTTACTCACTTTCTTGGTGTAAACAATATTGTCAGAATGACACCTAGAAAAGCCAGTATCTAAAAGAAAGCTATCCATTTTGGCATACCAAGCCCGAGGGGCTTGCTTGAGACCATAAAGGGATTTTTTAAGCCAACATACAAGGCTGGAGTCTGTTTGTATAAAGTCAGGAGGTTGTTCCATATAGATTTATTCATGCAAGTCCCCATGCAAGAAGGCAGATTTAACATCCATCTGATGGACTTCCCATTTGAAAGAGGCAGCAAGGGAAAGAACAAGGCAGATAGAGTTCATTTGGCAACAGGGGAGAAGGTTTCAGTATAGTCAATGCCTTCAACTTGTGAAAAACCCTTAGCAACAAGACAAGCTTTATGTTTATCAACTTTTCCATCTAGTCCAAACTTGGTTCTGTAAACCCATTTGCATCTGACAAGTTTTTGTCCCTTTGGAAGAGGAACAAGGTCCCATGTATCATTTGTCAATAATGAATGATATTCTTCATTCATAGTTGCATCCCAATCTGGATGGCTTGAAGCTTCTGTAAAGGTGTCGAGATCATAATTCACTGAAGCATGAGCCAGTAAAGAAGAGGCTCTATCGAACTGAGAAAATGTATGATGTTGATCTGTAGGATCACCTGCAAGAGCACCTGCTGCATCTCGAGTAACGTGAACCAATTTTGGAAGCTAAGGAGCTAAAGGAGGATGTGGGAAAGGAATGTCATCCTCGCTGTCATCATCTGAAGAAGGAATATTTTTTGAAGAAAAAGGGATAGAGAGAGGTGGCACATCCGTCGAACTAGGCTCAAAGGCCGATATATTTTCAGCAAACTTTACATCTCTTCTAATGATAACATTTTTGGATTTAGGTTGAAGAAGTCAATATCCTTTGCCATCTTCAGAATATCCAACAAAAACATGTTTTTCACTCTTAGGTTCTAAGGCTTTATGTTGCTCATCTGGAATATGGGCCCATGCTTCACTTCCAAAAACACGAAAGTGACTTACATCTAGTTTAATTGAGTTCCATGCTTCTTTTGGAGTGATATCATTTAAAACCTTAGTGGGAGTGCGCTTTACTATGCAATTTGCACAATTAATTGCTTCTGCCAAAAAATTAAGACTAAGTCTTTTAGATTGAAGCATACAATTAGCCATTTACTTTAAGGTGTGATTCTTCCTTTCAGCTACACCATTTTGTTGTGGACTATATGGAACAGTGTGTTGCAATTGAATTCCATACTCAATGCAAAAGTTGATGAATTTGTTGTAACATATTCTCCATCGTTATCAGACCTTAACTTAAGAATTTGATGTCCAAATTATTTCTCAACAAAGGCCTTAAAGGCCAAGAAAATGTTAAAGACTACACTCTTGAGTTTTAAGAAGTATACCCAAGTGCATCTGGAGAAATCATCAATAAAAGTTCAGAAATACTTGTAGCCAGAGAATGATAATAAAACAACTGGAAGTGTACCACATAAATCACTATGCACAAGCTGAGTTTTAAGAAGTATACCCAAGTGCATCTGGAGAAATCATCAATAAAAGTTCAGAAATACTTGTAGCCAGAGAATGATAATAAAACAACTGGAAGTGTACCACATAAATCAATATGCACAAGCTGTGAAGGGGGAAGGCGTGCCAAGAGGCACGTTTTTCAAAACTATCCCGATGATATTTTCCAAGTACACGTCTGAAATCTCTGCAAGATACCGTAGGAAAACCTGACACCATATTTTCTTTACATAGATTTTGAAGGGAGGAATAGTTTAAGTGACGAAATCGCTCATGCCAAAGTTTGATGACTTCATCCTTATGAGCAACAAATACCGAGGGAAGAGTTGATGACCCCAAGTTGTTAAACTTATACAACCTTGTAGAATCATCAGCAATGCCAGTAGCTAAAATCTTTCTAGGATCTCTTACGTCCTTAATTACAACATCATGAGGTGAAAATCAAACAGTTTTACCTTCACCTGAATGAGTTATCTGATATACAGATAGAAGGTTGCAGGATAAGGTAGGAACACATAATACATCATTTAATTGACCATTATCTAGATGAATAGTTCCACTGCCTACAACACTAAGAGATCTATCATCACCAACATATATATTTTTGGTGTTACAATCATGTAAAGAATAAAACATGGCTTTGTTTTTGGCTATGTGATAAGAAGCTCTAAAATCAATGAGCCACTCATGAGAATGAGAAGAAGAAGATACATTTAGAGCATAATCAGACCGAGATGCTTGACAACCACATGCAGAAAGTGTTATTCCTGAAGATGAAGTTGAAGTTGAAAAATGCTCCAAATGGATGTTATACTTCTTCATTGTTGCTTCCAAGGCTTCCATCTTCTTAAAGCATTTGAATTCTAAGTGGCCATCACGATTACAAAAGTTTCCATGTCTATTAGCCTTCTTCCCTTTGTTTTTAGTTGCCTTATCATTTTGTTGAATTGATTTTTCATTTTGAGACTGAAATAGCTTAGAACCTTTGTTTGGTTTAGGACCATTTTTTTTAGGATGTTGCTTCTTAGGATTCTTTGAACTTGGTTGTTGTTGGGCTGCTAAGGCTTTCTTAGAAGAGTTTCCAATATTAAGAAGACCAAGATGTAAGAATTTTTTTGGTTCTCTTATTAAAGAATCACAAAAGGTATCAAAAGAAGGGGACTTGTAGTCTTCTCCTTGAGAAATAAAAACTTCTCTAATAGAATGGAAAATGGAAACAAACACAGAGTAGGTTGATCCTAACTTAGTAAGAAGGGAATAGATAAAGTTACCATCTTCTTTTTTAACCTTAACAAGAGAAGTCTAAGGGTCTTGAACTTGGCCAAAAAATCTTCAATGGAAGAAAAAGTAATGGGGTCCAACATAAACAACTCATTTTCGATTTGATGGACTCTAATTTCATTTTTAATTCCAAAAACTTTATTGAGTTGTTTCATTGCTTCATCGGAGGTATCAATTTCTGTAATATGGAATCTAAGGTCTGGAGAAATAGACATCCCTATAAACCCACATGCTTGATCTTGCTTATTTTCCCATTTGGCTTGCTTATCTTCATCTTTGTGTTTAGACTCTTGGCGTGAGGCTATTCTATAAAGACCTTTACTTCTAAGTAAATCCACAATGTGGGATAGCCATTGGAAGTAATTGGTGTTGTCAAAAATAACTAGGCATGGACTTTCCATTTTAAAAGAGACTGAAACTGTATATGTTGAAACCAAATGTTCCAATGGAAAGATCTCGAAAATTAGGCCAATTCAAAAAAAACGACTCCCGGATGAAAAAGTTATGGCTTTTTGAAAAAAAGTTGTTGAAGGTGCCAACAAACCACGTGAATGTTGGGAAGTGAGTGATAATATTATATTAAAAAAAAATCTCCCCCCTCCCCCCTCCAAACTTAATCTAATTAGCTCACTTCTAAAAATAGATTACTTTATGTGACCCACTTTTATAAATCAATGGTACTTTATGACCTACACACTAAATTGTAATTCAAATCAAAGATAAAGTGACTTTAGAATTATAAGTGACTCACTTTTATAATGGATGAGAACACTTTTACATAAAGTAACTTTACAACATAAGTTACATGTGCTTTTTGAAAAAGTGACTCAACAAAAAGAAAGATTTGAACCCAAGACCTCTATTCTCATAAAGTAACTTTGGACCAAGTGAGCTAGTTTAAAAGGTTGGTAATTTTTTGAGAGAAAGGATTGGAGTGCGTGCTTACTTGAAAAACCCCTTTTTTGCCTACAAAACAAAAAAAACTACACAACCCAAAACGAACAAGCAAAAGTAATCATCTAGATATGGTCGGAAACTATACATTTTCCTCAATGTTTCTGATTTTCCAAGATCACAAAACTGTGCAACGAAAAAGAACATATGCATGAGAAAAATCATTTCTTTATGTTTCTGGTTTGCCCAGATTGCATAAAGTCGCGGGGCAAAGAGCATACGCAGAAATGAAAGGTATAGATCCGGTAATAAAGAAAAATATAGAGGACTATAAACCGAAATAAACAAAGAGATAGAAAACTATAACTGCAAATAAAGATTGTATACCTCCAGATCTTAAAAATGAGTAGCTAGGCCTACCGGAAACCTTTTCGCATGAAACGAAAGGGGTTCCTCACTAGAACAGAGGCCTAACACAATAGAGCAGTCCTCTCTGTCAGAAACAGTAGATCTAGGAAACGACAGTCGAATGCAGTTGTACCGCTTCGGATTTGGATCACCAATGGATGCGGCCTTTGAATAGCTCTGATACCATGTAGGAATTTACAAGGTAAGTTTCTTAGATAAAACACCAAAGGACACCGCTCACAAACAGATCACAGATCAACACACCAGTATTCTTGACGTGGTTAAAACCCTCAAAGAGGGAAACAGTCCACGGCTTGAGCCAACGCGGCCACTTCAGGTAATTTATTAATGTAAAAGAAATAAAATTTACATAAGCTTCTCTCATGAACGGTCACCTAACAAATGATCATCCATGCTCTTTAAATAGAGATCATGGACCAATTGGGTGTTAAGCCATGGATCAAGTGTCGGTAATACCTAGGAGAAAATGAATCGTCGGATCACTTCATGTCTAGAACATATTGTGACCATTGGATTGTAAGTTACAGAAAGTAAATAATAAAGAAACACACTTTACTTAACTATACACTAGACCAAGTTGTACTTAATTATTTCCTATGCGTCGGAATATCCTAACACCAATGAGAGAAGGAGATAAGACAAGATAAGATAATTATATTTATGTCCAAATAATGACCACAAAGTAGGTCAAAGGGACTGTTGAGTACAATTATGTCCATAAAATGCAGAAGAACCGAACGGTCTCCTATAAAAAAATACAATGCATGAATATAAAAGGTACAATGCAAGAACAAAAGATACAATGTATGGAATGCCCCTGACGGAGAAGATCCAAGGGCTAATGGGTCTAAGGATTAGACCAATCTCTCCTAACATCTGACGCTGACTAAAGAACACTAAAAAAAATTCCACAAAGTTTGTTGGCCTGATGAAGGGCCAGTGGGAGGTGCGGATTGTCCACTAACTCGTTGTCTAGGGGAGTTCGCACACTGTTGAGGTCTGGAGACCTAGTCCGTCTCCCAGGGACGGATCTAAGATGGTTTTGTTGTTGAGATCTCGTGTGGCGAGGTGAGGTCCCACAAATCCTCACTGGTCTAGAGTTTGGATATGAAACGGTATCAATCATTCTCTTTGTGCCCCTGTCTGAAGGTAGTACCCTGAAAAATGTCGTGATCCTCTGTGTGGGGTCTGGTCTGATAGGAGGCTAAAGAATATGCGCTTGGAACCTGAGAGCCTCCTGCATATATAGGGCCAAACATCTTTGATCGAGATACCTAAAAAAGTCTACGAGGGTCTGAGAGTCTCTAAACAAGCAATGGAACCTTCCTCTGAACTCGTATTAGATAGGGCATCCAAAAATGAAGTGCACCTCAGTCTCTACTTCTTGTAAGTGACATACCTGGCAAATTCTATCTGGTCTATCAATTTGGTGGTCCGTCTCTACCTAAAGTCTATGAGAACCTACTTTGAACTGGCTTAGAGGAATGCGAAGAGCATGCATCCAGTAGTGAAACAAACACTGGGGTCGAATAATGAGCCCGTCTCTCAACTCCAAGAAGTGCTCAGCGTAGAAGGCCATCTTTGGGCATAACCCTCCTGGAGGATTGACCCAGGTGACCTGGACGAACTGCCTGTAGATGCTCTCCCTGATGATCTTGTTCAACTCTTGTCTAGTAGGTAGAAGGTGGCCAAGAGCATCCAAATGAATGCCCACTGACTCTAAGAGATCTGAAACTCCTGTAAACCAATATCTAGCCTGACCCGAGGGAGTAGAACAAGCAATCGTCTGAAAAGAGAAATATGCCAAGTAAGGGTAACAGTCCCTACTCTTTATCGAGTCTACAAATCCCCAGACACGATGCAAGAATGAGACCAAACTAAAGATTGTCTCAAGCCGAAAGGGTTGAGCTCCAAACTCTGCAAGGATGATGTGCTAAGGTATTGTTTGTTTGCATCTAATGATGCGGCGGAGAAGAAGAGTCTGGACTCTCTCAACTGAAGCCCAATCCGACTCAAGTAAAGACGGTCCCCAAATCTCTGATTCATATAGAATAATGGGACAGATCAAGGTGTCCATGAGGCTCATCCTGGACGAGATGTCCTGGAAGTGATCTCGAAAGCATTGTCTCTCGAGAAGGGCTAAGGATCCATATCCTTTGTTGATCTGAGGCTGAAGCGTTGGTCGCAAACTGGAGCAGGGACTTGAGAGTTGCATCCCCAAGTACATATACGTGTTGGTGATCTCAACCTCCTCCCCTCTGAATAGGAAGTGAAGGTCTGAAGTTTTCTTCACCCCATTGAAGATCATAACCTTGGTTTTACCCAGGTTGATCGTCAACTATCGAAGATCGCAAAACAAAGTTAAGGCATCCAGTTGCCTCTATAATCCTTCGGAAGATGAGGAGAGGAGGACCACGTCGTCAGCAAAGAGTAGAATAGATAGCAAGACCTGGTGAAGAAGGTAGCCATCAATGTCCTGGATATGATCGCGTAGAAAAGCATCCAAATCATCAATATAGATCCCAAACAGGGTAAGGGACAATGGGCAACCATGTTTTACCCCAATAGTGCTTCGAATGAAATCAAACATCACGTGAGCCATGCGAAGACGACCAAGGATGGACTCATATAGACGCGTAATAGTTGTCAATAGGGTCGCTTAGATGCCAATATCTCTGAGTCTCTAGAGTAAGGCTTCCTTCGGAACAGAGTCAAAAGCTTTTCGAAAATCTACGAAACAACAGTAGACTTTCAAAGAGCGATGTCGTGCCTCCTCAATAACAGTGCGAAGGGTGAAGATTTGGTCAATGGTCTGATGAGTTGGTCAAAAACTTGTCTATCCCCTAGCTCTAAGTTGTTTCTACTGAAGGTCACTGGAGAGCTTCCTATGTAGAACAGTAGCATGCAACTTAGAGAATGTGTGTCCCACCATGATCGTTCTGTAGTTATTTGGATTTGAGCTGAAGCCTAATTTGTGGATCGGATGGATGATGTGGTGTGACCATGCCGGTGGAAAACCTTCACGAACTACATGGTTGAAGAGATCAGTGAAGTAACTAACCAAAGCACGGAAATCGTGTTTAAAGAACTCTACTTGGTAGCCTTCCTCATCGGTTGTTTTGTTGTTGTTCATCACCCAAATGGCCTCTCTAATATCTTTGTCTGAGAATAGGTAACAAGAAGGGGGTGGTGAGGTAACATGAATTTGGCCCTACCCCGGAATATCATAAAGGTTGGAAGTGTGAGAGAACATGGATGTAGAGTCGAGGTCAGATGGAGAGGGGAGCGTCGAGGAAGGATGGTATGCCAGAATTGTTTAGGGGAGTGGGTAAGGAGAGCAGAAAGTTCCCGTCTTCTATGAGAGACAAAGAGTCGTTTCTTGCGATGAAGGAGACAATGGTAAGAAGCTTTGAGGTCAAGGTAGAAGGGTTGAGAGTGGGTGAAAGCATATCAAAGTTCTAGATGTAGAGTCTTGCATTCATCATCGTACCATTTGTTCATGGGGCAAGATCCAACTTTTCGAGAGGTGGAAGTGGAACGAGTGGAGTAAGGGAAGGATTTGAGTGTTGCTTCCCAAATGGCAGATGAAAGACGAGTGTATTTAGTGGAAGCAAAATCAAGCAAGGAGAACTGGGTCTCTGATGGGAGCATCTTGCGTAGGGTAGAGGAGAAGATGTCAGGGTCGCCTTCATCAAATCAAATGGTGGTTCGAGGTGGGCCCGAAGGGGAAGGATGGGGCGGAAGGGGAGTGTCAAGCCGGAGAGAGAAGGAAAGAAGTGCATGATCAGCAAGGGGGATGGGTGAGACCGAGAGATGGTGAATAAAAGGGAGCAAGTTTTGGCTAGCGAGAATATAATCAACTACACTCGCACCCCTGCCATATGGCCAACACATGAAAAAGAGAGTCTGGGAAACAAGGAAGACCATTTAGAATTAACAACTCCTGTGATTCCTCCCACTGCAATCGATGCTTACCATAAACTGTTGTGGGCCCCAAAGCATCATCTGACATCCGGTCAAGCCCAACTGAGAGAATGTGTGAGTGATGATGATACCAAATGAGGTGAAAGGTCACTTGTATTTATACAAGTCGTTAAGAGTGAAGAGTCATGTCCATTGGGCTTCATGAGCCTACATGATGATGTGGTCGACCAGAACAATTTGCACATGGGTGGGCATAAATTCAAAATCACACTTCTTCTTGTCCAAATGAGATGTTCTTTATATCAATTTTCGTCCTCTCGAAAAAAGGAATTTAATGCAATCATCATCTCCATCAAATGAGTTGTCCCAAGGTAGAATTTGAACCTAGTTACCAATTTAAAACTCCCTCTCAACTAGGGAGAATTCCACCTATTAATCATCAATCATCATGCCATCCTATCATCATGTACCATCTCTTTGTCTCATCTCGTCTCTGTTATGCTAAACACTAATATGAATAATGAAGAAGAATTCGAGAGTGAGTCACAAGACCCTACCACTCTCCACTGACAAATGTCAGTCTTGATCCCAGATCAAGTTGTTGTACACCATGCATCGTATACATAAGGAGTACGGCAGTACATGATGTGTTGTGCTATGGTCCCTATCCGCATTTCCCAACTCATTGGCCAGATGAGAGGTACTTCCCATGAGTCCCCGACTACATGGGTAGGATGTATGCTGGGGCATCAACAGGAGAAGGTGAACCACTCATCCTATGCATATGTCAATTGTAGGGGAAGGTGAACCACTCACCCTATACACAGTGTACCAATAGGGGAAGGTCAACCACTCACCTTATGGTCGCTCATAGATCCAAGAAGTACCCCAAGCCCCCAGGAGCTCCCAAAGCTCAGTGCCCAACGTAAGCAGGATCCTCATAGGAGGGCCTTTCCACAACTCCAAGTCTCTCTCGGAAGGCTAAGAATTTGACCTTCCCTAAGGGCTTCGTGAGGATGTCTAAGACCTACTCATCAGTCCTAATGTGTTGAAGCCTTATTGCTCTATGTTGTACCATATCCCGAATAAAGTGGTACATGATATCAATGTGCTTGGAGTGGTCGTGGAACACGGGATTCTCTGGAAGGCAAATCCCACTTTTGTTGTCGCAAAAGATCACGATGGTGTCTAGCACATGCTCAAATAGCTCACTAAAGAGCTTCCTCAACCAAAATCCTTCACAATAGGCCATACTAGCTGCAATGTATTCGGCCTCGGCGGTGCTTAGAGCAACCGATTTCTGCTTCCTGCTCATCAAATAAATTTAAGCAGACCCCAATGAGAAGCAACATCCAGACGTGCTCTTACAATCCACCACTGCCAGTCCAGTCAACATCAGTATATCCATGTGTCAACATCAGTAAATTCCCAACAGTGTATCTTAGTCCATAGTTGATTGTGCCATAGAGATATCTCAAGAGATTCTTAGCAACAATCCAATGTATGTGATGAGGCTCAACCATAAATTGACTCAACGTATTCACAGCGAAGCATATGTCAAGAAGGGAGTTTACCAAGAACATTAGGGCCCCCACAAGTTATCTATATTCAGAATGGTTTTCTAATTTGAGCCTAGCAGCACTTCCACATAGCTTTTTGAAGTTGAGTTCCATAGGAGTAGACACAGACTTGCAATCCACCATCCCACATCTCTCGAGCAACTTCACAATGTATTTTCCTTGAGAAAGGAAAATCTCACCTGGTTTTTGCCAAACTTCCAGGGCTAGAAAGTAGTGCATTAGACCTAGGTCCACCTCGAACTCAGAAGCCAACTCCCTCTTGCATATTGATAAATGAGAGGGTCTGCACCTGTCAAAAAGAGATCATCGACATAAAGGACCAAAATAAGAGGCATGTCCTTTTCAAACTTGAAGTATAGGTTAGGATCCGCATCGCTTCTTGTAAATCTCAGCTTTATAAGATAGCTATCAATCCTCTCATACCAAGCCCTAAGGGCTTGCTTCAACCCATAAAGGGCTTTCTTCAACCTACATACGTGTGTCATTCGATCTAGTACTTCAAACCCTTCAGGTTGTTCTACATAGACTTCCTCCTTAAGCGAGCCATGTAAGAAAGCAGACTTAACATCCACTTGATGTAGGCTCCATCCTTGAGAGGCAGTGAGAACAATAATAGATCGGATAGTGGTATATCGGGCAACCAATGCAAATATCTCATCATAGTCCACTCCTTCCTTTTGAGAGAAGCCTCAAGCAACAAACTTGGCCTTATATTTTTCAGCACTCCCATCAGCTCCATGTTTAATTTTGTATAGCCATTTTGAGGTGACTACGGACTTGTCCTTTCGTCTAGGCACAACATCTCAGACATCATTTTTCATGAAAGATTCATACTCTCCTACGGACTTGTCCTTTCGTCTAGGCACAACATCTCAGACATAATTTCTCATGAAAGATTCATACTCTCATTCATTGCATCCTTCCAAACTTGGTGTTTTACGGCTTCTTCAACTCAAATTGAACAATAGTACTCATAGCAACTAAGTACCCTTGATATTTGTTCGGCTTCTTTCTTTCACGGAATGTCCCTCTTGGAGCAATATGTCTCTCAGCATCTTCAAGAGTCTCTTTCAGCCATGAAGGTTCTTTCCTTGAGGTAGAGGGATCACTAGGTGGTGGATTAATGGGATCGATCTGGCCTTCAACACCAGGCATAAGTTCATTTGAAGGGGGTTCATCCTGTTTTCAGCAGCATCATCATTATTATCCTTACTTGGAATGGGGAGATCTCGAGCCTTCCCAAGGGCAGTATCTTCATTGAAGGTGACATCATGGCTAACTTCCACATCTCTTTATCCAAACAAATAG
This sequence comes from Pinus taeda, assembly GCA_000404065.3. Taxonomy (NCBI): domain Eukaryota; kingdom Viridiplantae; phylum Streptophyta; class Pinopsida; order Pinales; family Pinaceae; genus Pinus; species Pinus taeda. The sequence continues at coordinate 35,573 of APFE030660054.1, forward strand.
ATTTTATATGCCTTTGAATTTTCACCATAGCCCACAAATATACCTTTCTTCCCAGATGCTTCCAACTTGTTTCTTTTCTCTTTAGGCACATGAAAATACACGGGACAACCAAATATTCTAAAATGAGAAACATCAAGTTTCTTACTAGTGAAAACTTCTTCAGGTGTCTTGAAATCCAGTGCTTGATGCAGGCTCCTATTTTGAACATAAATGGTAGTGTTAGCAGCTTCTCCCCATAAGAACTTTGGTAGACCTTGATCATGGAGCATGGCACGGGTGTCTTCCATGATTGTTCGATTCTTCCTTTCAGCAACACCATTTTGCTCAAGAGTGTATGGAACGGTTGTCTCCTTCTTAATGCCAACCTCTCTACAAAAGTCATTGAATTCATTTGATTCATATTTGGTTCCATTGTCGGTCCTCAATATCTTGATCTTCTTCCCTATTTGATTTTCCACCAAAGCTTTGAAAGAATAGAACCATTTGAACACTTCATCCTTCTTCTTCAAGAAATAGATCCACGTTTTGCGAAAGAAGTCATCCACAAAAATTGCATAACATAAGTATCCTCCTAATGATGTCACTGGCAACATATCAGATAGATCAGAATGGACCAATTGAAGAATGTCGGTAGTTTGACTTTCACTAGAAGGGAATGGTCCCCTTGTAAGTTTCCAGCTGCACAACCCTGACAAACTCATGGTTCATGTTGAACTCAAGCATACCTGTGACCATCTTCCTTACCCCAGGTAAGGCTTTGTAAAGAAGGTGAGCAAATCTTCAGTGCCATAATTCATATTGAAGAGAAGTACCGCAAGGCAAGGCTCCCAAAGGACTTACTCCAACTTGATAGAGACCTTCAACCCTAAATACAAGTGTAAAAGCATCTTTAGGGTTTCTTTGCCAAATACGTAGCTTTCCATCAGTGAATGCTACCTTGAAGCCCTTATCTTCCATCGCAAAAATAGACACCAAGTTCTTCTTCAAATCTGGCACATACAACATTTCTTGCAGATGAATGGTTTGACCTTGATTCAAGTGAAGAGTGACGGTACCTATTCCTTCCACGGGATAGGTGGTATTATCTCCAAGTATGGTTTCCAAATTAGTCTTCTTTTCAACCAAATTTGAGAGGGCCTCCATGTACCCAATGAAGTGCCTTGAGACTCCACTATAAATCAACCAATGATCCAAAGTATCCGGAGGAGAGGCAGTGAATAAAGCGGAAATAAGATAAAATTCTTTTTTTTCCTACAACATTACTTTCCTCGCGCCTGGAATTTCTTGTCCTTTTGGGAGGTCGACCATTTCCATCTCGAGTAGTGGGAACATTCCTCTTTCCTTTATTGTTGACCCTGTTGTTCCTTTGATTTCCATTGCCTTCGAAGTCGTTGTGGTCATTGTTGTCAGCATCCCTTGGAGTATCCTTCTTGTGAGGACACTCTCTAGCATAATGGCCAAACGTGTTGCAATTGTACACCTTCCTTTTCTTCCTTCTTTGAATCCTTGCTTGAATCCTTAACCCTGTTTTCTTGGACCAACATTATTCTTCCTCTTAGCATGATCAGAGAAAGCAGTAGATTCATTTCCATTCAAAGGCTTGTCTCTCTCCATCATCCTCGTCTCTTCTTGTGTGCATCTAGCCAATAATTCGTCGAAACTAAGAATCCCATCATTGTTGAGAATGGTGGTGTTAAACACATCCCATGCTCTTGTAAAACCTCTAAGAGCAATGAGAGTGAGATCCCCATCAGCAACAACTTCTCCAATAGATAGAAGGTCATTCTTGATTTTTGTAATCCTCATGAAGTAGGATTGGATAGATTCCCCTTTATCCATTTTTATGCCCTTCAACTGGTTTCTTGAGAAAGAGGATTTGATTTGCATTGTTCACTTTGAACATCCCAACCAGCTTATCATACATCTCCTTAGATGTTCCTAAATCAGAAATATAAGCAACCAAATGCTTTTGAATGGAGTCTATAATAATTCTTTTAGCTTTGACCTCACCTTTCTTGTATTTTGTCTTTGCAGCAGCTGGTGCATTTGAAGGGGGCTCCACCACTCTTCCCTTCACATAGTCCATGGCATCAAGGTCTTCCAAAGTCAAGTCCAAAGTCATCTTCCATGCATGATAGTCGGATTTGTCTTTGGGCTTATCCTCGGATTTGAAATAAGATGTAGTAGCCATTGAAGCAAGACCAATATTCTTGTCTGACAGCACTCTCTTAGCGATTGTTTTTCTCTTTCTTGCTTGGGCTTTGTCTTCACCTGGGCTCTAATACCATGTTAATTTTAGTTAACAATGGTATGTTCTATGCTTAGCACAATTACTTCAATGTTCCTTTTGTGAAAATTTGAAAGCCCAAATTTCTACTGCAGCAATTGATTAACTTCCTTCTATTTGTTAATTATTGAACAAATTATTTACTGCTTCCTACAGCGAATATCGAAACTAATACACTGCAAGCTTCACCAATTAAAATTATGTGCAGAAACAAGTAACTGAGCAACAAAGAAATACACAACACATTACACAATTATTTTTGGACAAATGTCCCCGGAAAAACCCAATGCGAGAAAACCAGTGCAGCGGCTGAGGATTTGTATTATTAAGAATCTGATACAATCTTTGGATGCCTTGTTGGCTATCTAGTACAAAGAATATGACTGACAGAAGATTAGTGAGAAATACCTCCCACTATCACTCGTGATCCCGATTGATTCAACCACAAAATGGCTTGTCCCTTGCTGCCTTTTCACTGCCTCTACATAGGCCCAGCGTCACAGCGTCTAGGGACAATGTCACCCCTTCTGCTAATCGATTTGCCTCTGAGACTTCGATTATACCCTCCCGGTCTCACACCCCGGCTTCCGACTTCAAAATTGACCTCGCCAGCAAAAAAATACGAATCTCCTCAAGGCTTTGCACTGCCTATGCGAGAACCTACATTGCCTAGCGTAACCTCTACACTGCCTCTCACGGATCTCTCTCTGCCTCCTCTACTGAGTATTCCCGAATCAGGAGAAATCTCCAACCGGAACTATCTCTGCCCCTCACTGCAAGGTGTATGAGAATCAGCTTTGAAAGGAGTTCCCCACACCCTAAATCCTGGTTAAAGTTGTATCCCGAATGGTTCTTGAAGAATGGTCCTTTGAAGGAGCGGGACCACACGGGGCCAAGTGGACCCGGTCTAGGGTATGAGAAAGGTATGAAATAATCAATGATTTTCCTACCCTAGACAAGGTGGGAAGGATCAAAGAAAGTATTTCACTCAATGATGTTGCTTTGACCCTGGGAAGTACCAGCCTTGGGGATGGCTTGGCTTTTCTCCCAACTCCACCATCAAAATGTCTTCAAATTTGGAGGAGGGCTAGAAGAGAGGCCAATGCAGGAGACCCTAAGAGATCAAACTTTTTCAGTGGCTAACTTGCTAAGAAATTTGATGCCATAAGCACCCCAATATGGCTAGACTTGGGAGAAGGTGAAAGAATAGGAGTTTTGGTGACCACCCTTGGTAGATCAGTGCCTTAGTACTTGGGAGAATGCAGTCTATGTTGATTATGTGTAATATTTCTTGGTTTCCAATCAAGGAGGCCTCAAAATTACTTCACAAACCCTCTAGGTCAAGTGAAAGCAATCTTGCAGCTTTTATACTTCAAATGTACAAGAGGAATGGCTTGTCAAGGTCAAATTTTACCTCTAGGACAAAAGTAACAAAGAATATCATCAAAATTTCGTACTTACATGCAGTAGAGTATATCCAATCATTCATAAATGACAATAAAGAAGCTCCAAGAGAAGATAAACCAATAACCATACATCAAAATTCATCCATAAATACTCCAATTCATCCTCCAGCAAAAAGTGTGAAATTCTCTAAAGAAGAGAGAGATCCAATCCAAAGTGATCATGAGCAAATGAGCTCATCTCACTTTTGTATTTATACACAACTTAGGAGTTGGAATTAGCCTCCTTGGCCTACATAAGCCCCAAAAATAAAATAATGTTCTAATAATTCAATTTTCGGTGACAAGCCCACCAAACTAGCTCATAAATGAAAAAGTAATCTCGTTAAGAGGTCAAATAATAATCTATGCATGTCGTAAGGCCCTCTAAGAGGCCTAATGAGATCCTTGGGTGCCACAATGGAGAATAGGACACTCAAAAGCAGTGGACAAAGGGTTAGCCCCTTGTAATAGGCTATGGTGCTCCAAATGACATGTGGGGGCACACAGGTGTCATCATGGGTCTCCAAACAAATCGAAGATGCCTGTAGATCGCCTGCAAGGGCTAGGATGGTGGTGTAGGTGGTGCCACATCATCATGCAAGTCCTAAATCATCTGCCAAGTGTATGGTGTAGATCTGGGGCCAACTGGGCATGATAAATAATGTGCGTCCTCCTCGTCCAATAAGTGAACCACGAGCAATCTCTGAATGGCTGTGGGGATCCATGGAGTGCAATCTGTTGCTGTGTAGGCTCATGGCTCTCAACTGTCACCCTATATGTGCCAATGTAGCCCTCTGGAGGATTAGGACCCTGTATAGGGAGACCAAACCCAAGATGGAAACCATTTGCAATTCTGCATAAGATCCAATGCGTCCCTTAGCCTTCCAGTACAACAAGTCCTAAGAGAAATCGAGTAAATGGGCTTACCTAATCATGGGCCACAAGTGGGGACTTTATAATGGCCTACCCTTCCATAATGGGCTTCAGGATGTGCCAATGTCTCCTAAACTCCAAATGGGGTTAACCAATAATTCTATTAGGTGGTTTCTACTTCTAAAGGGGATAATATAGTCAAGGTACATCCTTCAAAAGGTGGTGGCATGTGACAAATAGGTGAATGGAATAGGGGATGAGAAGGGGATGAGAAGGGGTAGCCCTGGGTCACACGCTGGGGTACAAGGGTAGCTAATAAGAGGGAAGCCCACACTTGGGTTTATAATGTGTAGGAGGGAGCATTCGTGGTACATGAGGTGCCCCGACTTTGATTTTTCCACCCTTCTTCATATGCCTTTTTCCTTTTTATGATTTTCTTTGATTAACTGCTTGGGGCTCAAAGAGGTAAGAGCATGATGTATAAGATATAGCAATGAATATCCCCCTTTTAAGGTGGTACGGTTCATTGCCCACCAGGGGTTGGGACAATCATGGGTTCCTACATGATGAAGGAGGCTCATAGACCCTGTAGGAACCAGGGAGATGGCCATGATGATGGGGTAGAGCTCATGTATTGCCTTTTGCCCACGTGCTAAATGTGTTTATCCTGGCCATCTTTTGCATTTTGTGGTACATCTTCCTGTCGAATGTGCCATATATGCTTTTATCTTTCTTTATAGTGCATCAACCTTCGGGCTTTATTCCAGGCCATTACCCAAGGTGTGGGAAAGGGGAAGTGGCATGCTAACCCTATGTGGACCCAATGGGGGAATGTGAACCCAAGTGGGAGAAATGATGAATGGGGTAAATAATGAATCGAAAGAGGGTAATATAAGCGAATAAGGGAGTGGGACCACGCAACCAAAATCGGGGTTTCTCGTGAAATATCATCCCTGAAACCAAATGGTCAGTAAAAGAGATCCCACGGGACTAGAATCCAAGGTTAATTCCTAGAAGGGTCTAGGGGACAAAAGCACAAACCTAACCATTCTTTCCGCCGAATCCCCCCATTAATCCATGCCCAGGAAGTGTCCATGATAAGAAAACCACAATACTCAATTTCAAAATGACAAGGCATACCTTTAGATTCGGGAGGCCCACCTTCAAACATGTGATCATCGCAGATGGGCGAGGGACCACATGGCTAGCTCAAGTGGCGAAGAAAATGGCACCATGAGCTAGTTGATGGCTACAAGGGGCTATTGGCTGCCGGCCGAGGACCATCTTGGCGAAAAAAATTCTCCTAGGGATATTACCCATAAAATGGTGGGTAACACCCCCCAAGCTAGCCTTGACACTGCTTGAAGGGAAGGCCATGATTCAGAACACAGATAAGGATGGTCTTCCATGAGATGACTAGGGAGGGCTTGTTGCACCTCACACAACTCTAATGTTGGAGAGAGGAGGCATTATGTTGACCATTGGAGACCCATGGAGATGATGCGGTGGCATCTAACTAGATTTGGGACCCTTAGAGTTGCTTTGAGTTTGGATTTGAGGAATATTCCTCAAACGATGGATGATCAGGACATATGGAGACACCTTCAGCCTTCTGCTCACCATCACATAACATTTGGAGCCCAAAAGGGGCATGACATCATCAACTAGAGGCTTAAGGGTGGGTTTTTTTGGCATGTTTTCACATTGAGCTAGTAGGTTGGCTTGTAACCCAAGGATTATTTTATGTTTGCTCATTATCAAACTTGTTTAGGGGCTTCTTAAGCTAAAATTAGATGAGGTAGACCTCATATAAACAAAGGTTACCTAGTTTTTACATTTCCTCCTCACTTGTGGACTATTTCAGCCCTCTTAGAGATTTTGACCTAGCTCTTGTAGCTTGCTACTCTTGTGGAGATGTGATCTTTGTGGATATTTTTGCTAATGGAGACTAGTACTTGAAGTGGAGACATCACTTTGGGATGATGAAGGATTGTTCATGGATATCTTGTGAGTACTTTTGTTGAATATATTTTATGGTTAATGCATGTAATATGTTTTGCCAGGGTTTCTATGTTCTTGTCTAATTGCATATTTTCATATGAAATTTCGGTGCATTGTTGTATGCTTTAATTAAAGAATCTTCAACATCCCTTGAGAACCACCTCAAGAGTTTTTCTCATGCTTTTATCACTATATTGAGTGATAGCTAGGGTTTTGAAAGAGGAAAACTAGGATTTCCCCCTTACTCCCTTCTAGGGTTTCATATCTCCATATTAAATTTTGCTTAGACTCCATCACCCATGAAGTAGGCACTAGCTTCCACATAGATGATCAAACATTATTATACTTCATTAGTCTCTCTCTTAACCAATTTTTGGCCCTTCAAGGCAAGCCGCTAGGGCTATGGCATAGGGTCGAAGTCAACTAGGGTGGATGCCTTGCCTTGTTTTGAGGTTACCTTATAGGTTGGACCTTGTAACATCAAAATCATGGCTTTTGGATGGTTGGAATAACCTCTCTAGGGTAATGTTACAAACCCCAGGTAATTTTGCCCTAGGAAACCCTAACCTAGCATTCAGGCTTCAACTTAGGGCTCGTTGAAGGCTTCTAACCATTTTTTTGTTGATCATACCCATTTTACAGGCCTTTTCCTTAGTCTTATATGCCTTGATGTGCCACAAATATAGCATATTGTTCAAACCCTTGGCTATAAGCATTCTTAGTAGGTTCCATGGAGGGGCATGCTATTCCTTGTCTTATTGAATTGAGCCTTGTTCTTAGTTTGAGTGACCTTCCTTGGCATACTAAAGTTGCCACCTTTGAGCTATTACCCTAAAATATCTATTAGGAGACTAACACTGGGAAGCATCCCTTGTGGTTAAACTTTAAAGTCCAATAAAGAGCAAGAAGTGGAGTGCTGAGGTGACAGTGGCCTCCACTTCATTGTTGTTTCTTGGTCTAGCCCTTGTCTTGTGAGGCAAGAAATGCTAGATTTTGAGGCAACAAGCTTAATAAGCCCCTGGTTAAAATCACTGTCAATTGTCCTAAAAAGGTGACCTCAGATGCAAAAATCATCCACACTGTATCCCATATCGCCTTGTAGAACTCACAGGGAAACCCATCCATGCCTGGAGACTTAACATTCTAAATCAAGCAAAGAGCAACAAAGAGCTCCTCCTTTGAAAATTCATTATGGCACTGTCTAACTCATTCCAATCCTCAACAAAAACCTTACAGGGAATCACCTTATAACAGGAATTTCCGCACCATAATGAAGTCCATCAAAGCAAAGGATGAAAATATTCTGAAAATGTAAACCAATCATACCTTTTATATCAGCAGGGTCTTCTTAAAAGAATCATCAGGTCTATGCAAACCAAGAACCCTCTCTGCTACCACCTTTTCAAGAAGTCAAAAAAGAATTTGGAGCCCTCATCCCTCTCCTAGTTAATATTACCATGACTCTAAAGACATCTTTGACATGGATTCAAATTAAAATAACAGGTCTCTGGGATACACACAAATTAACACCTATGCAAATGTTGCTAAATTGTCTGATTAAGACAACTCCTCTTATGATTGGGATGACACAGTAAGTTCCATCACGGGGACTTTCTTCTTTGATCTGTGGTGGAGTTTAGTGCATTCATCTTGACCCTTAAGTTGCTCACTAAAGACTTCAAAAATTGCTTGATTTGATTTGACAACTAATAAGTAATTATTAGTAGCAACAAGACCATTTTCAAATTTAATCTTATATGTAATGTTATTTTTCCTTCAAATTGCACTTCATTTAAAATATTTGATTTCAGCGAACAAGGTTTGACTTTGGTCTAGTGGAAAACTGTAATGAACCAAACTGGTTCATCAACATTTTATGTACGTAAGAAAAAACTTCATTATCCATTTCTGATATTATTTTGGTGGCAATGATATTTTTGCTCTCTCACAATCTTCTCATTTCTTTTTATTCCGTTGTTGAACATTATTTTTAAATGTTGTTGAAGCGTGTCAATTTCTCTGACTTCTCATGATTGCTAACTCTATTATGTACAAAAACAAAATATACACTATTTTCTAGATAAAAAAAGGTGATGTTACTTTTTTACTAAAATAAAATTTAAAAAAGACCATATAATGCAACTTTGCAATACAAACATATTTCAAAGCACATCGATGATACTACATGCCACAAAGCACCATGCAATTTGGACAGTTGACAGGTCAACTGGATGTCTATTGTGAAATCGTGTCAGCAAAACAAACAAAAAGAACGCTTTTTTTGTTTTTCTGTCCCTTATAAGTAGGAGGAGCCTCACTTGCAAGTCAGTCTCAATGGGTCAATATGACTCATATTTGACTTGCAAATCTGAAATATACTTGCACATCAAAAATTAAAATTGCCAGTATGACTTGGACCAAGTTAGACTCAACAGTTTCTTAAGAAGATGGAATAGGCATACCTGAGTTCTTATTGCCATTGTCAAAGATCATACTCTCTACTGCTGTTGACCTATTTTGGTCATTCATAGACATTAATAGAATTTCATTTTATTCCATTTAAAAGAGCACAGTCAAACTCAAGAGTTGACTCAGATGCATAAGAGTTTTATAACTTATAACATTGGTACTGTTGTTTTTGATATGTTCTGTTGTGGCTTTTACCTTCAATGAGCTAAGGACTATTGTAAGGGTGACATTGAAATACAGTGTTCCTTGGGGTACCATTTGATTTGTGTGCATTCTCACCTCCTTAAACTTTGTATTTCAGAAGACAGCATTCCTTGAGTTACTGTTTGACTCATAGTCATCAAGTGCTTCTTTATATCCTATATAGTTCGATCTTTGAAAACACAAAGAAAAGGTTCCCAAAAACAACTTACACAAACTCGGCAGATACAGCATCCTTATTGCTGTTCCTAGGCATGTGCCACACAACACGGTAAGGGCCCTCTGAAAGCTCCCGCTTATGATATACTGCAGATTTTTCATTTCCATCCCTCCACCACTCAGTGGAACGTTGTCCAGTTACGATTAGCCTTCAGAGAATCAGAACGTATTACATGCAATAGTGAGAAATTATTTCCCAAGAAGAAAAGCAGATTCCTAAACACTGAATTCATAGAACAAAAGAGACAGAAATGACTTCCAAGTTCCTACCTTTCATCATCCACCTCCACCCGTATGCTTGAAGCACTAACCCCAGGTAACTCAATAGTAACAACATAATCAGAGCCAGATTCAGCAACATCCATACGAGGAGACCATTCTAAACATGAGTCAGAGATCTCATTGTGAAAGAGGAACAATATCATGAAAATCTATCTAATTTTAAATCAGACCCTTAACTACTGTTTTTTCTACAGTAACTGTGGTTAAGAATAAAAAAATTATAACAACAAAGGAAATATCATACAGTTACATTTGGCTGAAATATGCATGCAATCAAGAGCTATTATGACTATGCAAGTACAATTTTTTGAATAAACCATATCTACCACAAACTCTAGCATGTGCCATTTAACTGAAAATCCTTTTAAGGTTAAAGGAATTATGTGCTTATCCCCAAGAGACCCGCAGATTATCCCCAAGAGACCCGCAGATTTATCCTACAGAATTTGATATCACTCTCAAAAAGAGAACAATGGAAGGTATACCATTGAAATTATTCATAGGTTCTCTGGTTAAATGCTTCTCTACTGGAGTAGTATTGCTTCCTTTATTACTGCCAAGAGTGGGTTTTGCAAACAAAGGTGATCGTGCAGCTGCTGATTGCATATTTTGTTGGGACTGTTGTGTGTTTTCAAGAGACTCAGCTGAACCCTGCTGGAATTCAACTGCCTTGCTGAACATGGGATCTTGACATGCATTGGAGGCAAAGTTTTTGTTACCAGAAGCAGCAGAAACATTGCTATCACATTCTGAACTTTCATCCAATTGAGATGCTTTTACGTCACCATGGTCTGGATACTGCAATGAAAATTACTTGTGTCAATGATTAATAAAAGGAAGTTCAAATAATAATCCACCCATTCTCCACTTCACTCACTGGCAATTAATTCCAGCAATCAGTGCTAACTTTCTATCCATAGTCTTACAGTGAGCATACCTGCTTAATTGTGACTTGTCGCATAAAATAACCTTGGGATGAAGTGCCTTGGCGTGCAAAAAACACCATATTATCAAATCGTCTGATCATGGATTTTGTTGCGCCACTACAACTCTGAAATGAAAAAGGATATTAATGTAAGATCAAATTTTTAACATCAATTGTCATAACTGCAAGCTTAAATAATCCAATCTTGCTATCCTTGTCAAGGGAAACGAGGGAGGAAAGGGGTTGGTTTTGTTGTAACTTATTTATACTAAAGCCAGTGAAAAACAATAACGTACTCTAAAATGAATTTGGGAGAATATTTATAACTTTACACTCCAATATTTTGTAGCATGAAGGCATAGGAAATGTTAAAGACCCTTTATAAGCACTTTTTAGGTTTTAACTTTTAATATTTATTCTGAATTAGACATTTACTAGTATAACACAAATTAAATTGTCCAGTCTATTCTTGCCATAAGTGTCGGGCACTAAATCACCACAGCAAAAGCTCACAACATCCAAGTAAGGTAAGGTAGATAAGACGATAGCTTTATTAATGTCCGACAAATGACCACAAAAGTAGGTCAATCAAACTGAAAAGTACAACCAATATGAATACAATGTGGGAGTGCCAGCGCATGAAACTAAAAGGTATCTACTGATAAGGTATCATAGCAAATCACATCCCCTCTAAGAGAAATTTTAAGTCAAATATCCAGGTTGCAACACATTTCTACATAGATTGATGTCACAAGTCACAACAGAAATGAGTTACCAGTGGCAGGTTTGACTTCAAAGTAGATATTTACCACTTCGATGCAATTTCAGGAATTCAATCTACCATTGGATTAAAATTCGATGAACAATTTTACCAACAGATTTCAACATCCAAATGACCTTCAGGGACATTATTGTCCCTGAAATAAAAAAGGTGTCACCTGATAATGTATCATGGCAAACTACTCCAAGAAAATTCTCAGTTAAACATCCTGATAATGTACATGTATCCTTCTGTATAATATAAGTATTTTTCAAAAAGATAAAAAAAGGGAGAGGTTGGTCCCTTATGTCCTGTCCCTTGCAATCACTTTTTCGCCTTGTCCATGTTACCTCTCATTTCAACAAGGGTACATATGGTCTTTCCTTCACTTTCCATAACACCATTGTAATTCCAAAGGCTGCAAGTTAAAGCCTTGTAGGCCATGTGAGATTTTGTATTAATGCGTCATAGGCCTATTGTGGTCGGCCATGGTTGGTCCCTTTGGTTCCCGCTCTTAGCTCCTTTCATCCTAGGGGATTCCAGGACTTGGAGCAGATCCCATTGGGACTCATGGTTTATAGGAGCCTTTGGTTATGTAGGGGTGATCACAATTGTAGGGTCAATCCAACCAATGTCATGCGCACCCGTATTTCCACATGTTCATGTGTCATAGAGCTAGTATGCATCCTTCGCTTTGGTGCAATATTCATCAGACAGATCTCAACATGGCAATCTCACAGTTTTCAACAATTCTTGTTTCTTGAGGTAGTGCACATTTCCCAAGGCATAGGGTACCAAGGTCAAAAAGTTAGTAGGGTCTCAAATTGTTCGAAATAAAATGTAGAAGACATGCCACATAGAATTTTTTACAAAAGATGAAGGCATCATCCAGGAAATTGCAACCAAAGGTGTCTAAGTGACACATGGGGCTTCCAAGTGGCAAAACTGGGTTGCACTTGGACTTGTTCCCCATCTAAATCTAGAACCTGATGTCCTCCTCTTTATAGCTGGAGAAGTACTCTCTAACTCATGTCGTATGGAATGATGCTTGATTGTCTATATACCAGACACCTTGAGAAGTTGAGCTAGACAATCTATCAATGTGAATTCATGTTCCATCCTGCTGGAGAGCTCATCTGCATTTGTTGAAGCTGCTACTTGCTTCTTTCCCTTCGTCTTCCTCTATGAGCAATCAGACATAGAGGCCAAATTCGTGAAATCCAATGCATTTGAATTTTGATAGGTCCTTCTTCTTCCCTTCTTTTGAGTCGGATCCCTTGTTGGACCCCTTCTTCGCCTTTCGCTTTCCTGCTAGGGCAACATTTTCCTAGTCCTTCTCCACCTTTGGTGCCTTGTCACTGCTATTGGTGCCATTGACCAAGCTGAGACTAAGCTATCCCATCCTAGAAGTGTATCTCGCCCAGAAATCACTTGGACGAACATACTCCATTCCTTAGAAAACCCATTCGGTGTTATCCACACTAGCTCATCGTCACTTGGCTTATCTCCTACTGCAACTAACTCATCTGTAGCAAGCCGAACTCTAGTGAGGTAGGAAGTCATGTCTTCTCCTTTTTGCAGCTTGATGGTCATGTTGCTGCACAAACTAGCAGGCCTTGTGAATAGGAAAAAGTTGGAGGGCACAAAAACACCCTGGGACAGAGGCCCACTGTCACCACAGCTTAAGTCCCCGTCTCTTCTCGAATTTTCACCAATGGAAGGAGTCCCAATTACCCTTACTTGTGATAGATTTGTCTATGATGGGTTTGAAGTGAGGCAAGGTGGCTCATTCAATGGAAAGGTTCAATTGATGTGTGAGCTTTGGGAGGAGCTATGATGACTTTCACAAAAAACCCCTTAAAGGAAAGACTACACAAGACCTAGAGTTGAGATATTTGACAAGATAAGAGTTTATCCAAGGACGAGGTAGGCAAGAGAAAAGGTTGTGAATGATATACTTCAACAAGTACCAAAGCATAAACCTTCAAAGAATCCCCAAGTTGAAGGATTGGCTTCTGGGGTTCCCACATGATGTGATAGCTTGGGCATCAATTTAATTGAATTCCACCATCGAAATTCATTCAAAACTTGTGAAAGCTTAGAGGAGGCACTAAGGAAGAGTCCTATCTATATAGAATTCAAAGCGCACTCCTATAATGAATTTTGCACCAAGCCCTAGAGAGGTCTCCTTATCCTTAAAGGGATGAAGAAAAGGAGGAGAGAAAAAGGTGAAAAGAAAGATGATTCGTTGAGTTGAGAGTGATCACCAAGGATTAGGAACCAATGCCTAGCTATTGGGAGAATTAGAGTCAAAATGATCTTGATTTGTCAACCTCGCTCTTCAAGGAGACCTAGAGGCAGCTTCGCTAGCCCTAATGGAGGCAGCTACATAGCTATTCTAGAATTTTACACTTAGATGACAATATTTAACAGAGTTTCAAGGATGCAAAGTACCATACAACCTCTAGGAACATTCATTCATTCATTGTCTATGAATAAGAAATGCAAAATTTACAATAGTTTCAATGTTCTAACAAAATTTCATTAATTAGGGCACAATAAAGACCATGAAACAATATTCCATGCATTAAACATTCATTAGATCATAAATATAGCATCAAATAGCACTTACAAGACAATGAAGAATATACCCATCCATCAAAATGCCAACAAGAAGCTCCAAGAGAGAGCCAAATTTTCCAAATGTCAAAATGCATTTAATCTATCCAAATCACTCCACAAATTGCAGGCCGAAAATCTCTAATGAGCTAACCGAAAATCCCAAGCGTCATGGTTTGTAATGAGGCTAAGTCTCGTGTATTTATATAAGCTCTAACAATTCGAATTTCTAATTACAAAGCCCCTAAAACATAGCAAATGATGTGAAGACCCTTGGTTACAAGCCAACCAAGATAGCTTTAACATTAATTATTATTTAATTTCTCTATTAGCCTATGCGAAGTGTTCTCCAATATCTAGCTTTGAGACCTCATGTGTTGAGGATGGGGGTGAGAGCCTCAAAACTTAAAAGTGATGAATAAGAGGGGGATGCCCTCCAAATGCTGCAAAATATCTCCAAACCCCAAGTTGGGCCTTGTGGGCTCCAAGTCAGTCTCATGGGTCTCCAAATGGCTCAAGACCAAGTCGATGCTCTATCAATGAGGGCTAGAAGATGACACATGTTAGTTTTTATAGCATCAGATGTGTTCTAGCCATGAAATTTGGTGGAGAGGCTAGAATACATGAGATCTCCAAAACCCAGAAATCGTTTATGGAAATTCCACCTAGATATGACTTAATTAGATTATTAACCGGTTTTTAAATATTTCCTAAGTCTAAACTTAGGGAATATATTTAATTAATCATAATTAATTAAGTCAAGGTGCGAATCATCGAGTAACTCACACAGATCGACTCCAAGATGATCCTAGCCATTGATTAAGATTTAATCTTGGTCGTTGGTACTCCAACAGTGGATTATAAGAGGAAGTCGATGGGCACATGGAGAAGACACTTTTGTAGTTCGATTCCCTTTATAGATCGATTTCGAGAGAGCAGCAATAGTTGCTAGAGAGCCAAAGATCGAAGCAAGGTCAATGAGGGGTAGATACAGTGATCCAGAGGAAGTTTTCCATATTCGGAGAGGCAGCAGCAAGGGGTCGAGTTATTCGCAATGAGGCAGCGTAGAGGACTACGCATTTGCTTCAGAAGCAATTCGATTTTGCTGAAGAGAAATTTGTTTTCAGTTCCAAAGGTCAGGCAAAGGGTCCAGAGTACCAGAGAAGCGATTTCCTCAGCAGAGACAGGCAGAACGACTTCATCAGAGGAAATTTAGAGGCTAGACATCATAGAGTCTACGCAGAGCCTGACACAAAGGGTCCAAGAGGACAAGTTTTCTGAAGAGGAGTTGTGTTGCGATTACTTGTGGAAGAAGGGTAATTCCCTTAAATAAATTTGGCCAAATTTACTTGCTATTTGGATTCTCAGTTGGGCATCCATAGATTGTACTCAGATTTCATTGTTGCATAATAAAATAAAACCCTCATCTACTGCACCAATTTTCCCGCATTGGGTTTTTTCGGGGACTTTGTCCAAAAATAACAGTGTCAATTTTATTGTGTGTGCTAGTATTTTCTCAGTTGCCAACGCTATTATTTCCGTAGTATTTTATTTGTGAAGATTGCAGTGTGATTTATTTGATATTTGGCGTAGCAGATAAATTGTTAAAATAATTAACAATTAGAAAAATAAATTCCAGTTGCTACAAGAGGATTCTAGTTTTGGAATTTTCACAACACATGCCCTCCCATGTCTCCCGGGGAGAGACAAAACCTCCTTTGGGCCTTGGATCAGCTACCAAGTGTTGGGTGCAATGTGTTGCTGGCTGGGCAACGTGGTCCAAGTGCATCATCATCTTTGTATAACTGGGGCATGAACAAGCAATGTGGTGGTGTTGAAGAAGCCCATAGTGTGGCAATCAATGCTTTGCATGGTTGGAAGCCCATAGCTCTCAATGCTCACCCTACAAGTGCCATTATGACCCTCTAGATGGTTTGGATCCCGTATAGGGAGACCAAGTCCAAGATGAAAACCCATCTGCAATCTTATGTAAGATCCAATGTGTCTCCTCACCTTCCAGTACAATCATTCGTTACTGCAATTGAGTAAATTATCTTGCATGCTAAATTTTATTGTTCACACCAACTAACACAAACTTCTTTGGCGGTGGTGCAAGACATCACCTCGGACTTAATGGTTCTTGACAATCCATCTATGATGGCATGCAGAGCTTTTGAATTGCAGTTGAACACTTCTTCTCGTCATGATCAATTGGAGGATTTTTGTGAACTTTTTAGCCATTTACGATCGACAACCAAACATCTAATCCTATAGTCTTCAAGTAGGTTTCCATTCAATTGCTCCATAATGGATAATCATTTCCATCAAATATCGAAATTGTCCTTGAAGAGATGCCTTCCATATGATCCATGCTTGTTTATGATCTTCGCTCATGCGATTAGACTATTAGAGGGTAACCTACTCTGATTCAAATTGTTGGGAATACTGAGAGGTGGGTTAGTCAGTATTTCATAAATTTCAACAATTTAAGTATCAAAAAAATTAACTAATAACATCACATCAAAGGATCACAAGATATATATGAACAATATATTTATATTACAAAAGAAGCTACAACTTCCAGATTTACCTGCTACAATTGGAAGGGCTATAACCCCAAGACTTACCAAATCCCACTAGGAGGTGGCAACCTCTTGAAGGAAGCGACAACTTCCTTCACTAGCATCACCCTGCCACCCTAATGAATGTAAAGATAAAATAAAGCTTCTTGGGCTCCCGTATTAGGGACAATGACCCAATTACAACAACATCCAAACCCTGGTAATTTACAACTTCAATACTACCCTCTGTCATGTCCAACTTGCATGCTACATTAACTCGTGTTGTCAAAGTTCAACAACAAAAACGTATACCTCAGATCATTAATGCAAGTGCCCTTACTCTGCCTTTGATTTTGCCTCACAAGTTCTTCAAGCTTTGCTCCAAAGTTTTGTCAAAGTCTGCTCCACAAATTCAACAAGGAACTGCTTCAAATCCAAGACTTTTCTTATAAGACTTCTCCAAATGTCAAAAGATGCACCAATCTTCACTTCAACCTTCTTCACCGACTACTTCAAACTTCTACACAGATGACATTAAGGTCTATCCCAAAAACTTGTCCAAGTATCACTTAATATTAGCAACCACTGTACAAGACAAACATCTCTGCTAGGTTAGCCATGTTTATGCATTCATACAATTTTCAACTAGTCCTTGGACTCAGCCTCAGACAACCTCAAGATTTATCTTAAATTAGTCTCAAAAAAACAGCTTGGAACATCCCTGAGAAATAGTTCTAAATCAGCCTAAGGTTAGTATGAAAAAGCCTCAAAAAGTGGCCAAGATGAGCCTCAAGAGTTTTTCCCTATAGGGCCAAAATTCAATTTGAGAAAGGACCTCAAAGCAGGTCGAATTTTTCTGCCATAGGAGGAGACACAAATCTGCCTCAGAGATAACTCGAACAGCCTCAAAGATGACTCGGACTTACAACAAAGAGACCTTTACCTTAGAAAGATTCAAATCAGCCATGGGAGGTCTGTCTGAAATCAACGAAAATAGGCCTCAATCAAATTCGTCAAAACAAGCTTGTTGTTAGGATATTCCAAGACGTCGGAAATAGTTGAGTGTAACTTGGTTTAGTGTATAGTTAGGTAAAGTGTGTTTCTTTACTATGTACTTTTTATAACTTACAATCCGACAGTCACGATATGTTCTAGACATGAAGTAATCCGACGGTTCATTCTCTCCTCGGTATTACCGACACTTGATCCGTGTCTTAACACCCTAATTGGTCCATGATCTCTATTTAAAGAGCATGGAGGGTCATTTGTAAGGTGATCGTTCATGAGAGAAGCTTATGTAAATTTTCTTTCTTTTACATTAATAAATTGCCTGAAGTGGCCACATTGGCTCAAGCCGTGGACTATTTCCCTCTTTGAGGGTTTTAACCACGTAAAGAATACTGGTGTATTGATCTGTTTGTGAGTGGTGTCCTTTGGTATTTTATCTGAGGAACTTACCCTGTAAATTCCTACATGGTATCGGAACTATTTGAGCGCTGCATCCGTTGGTGATCCAAATCCAAAACCAGTACAACTGCATCTGACTGTCGTTTCCTAGATCTATTGTTTCTGACCGCTTTCGGGCAAAGAGGACAACTCTATTGTGTTAGGAGCATCTATTCCAGTGAGGAACCCCTTTCGTTTCACACGAAAAGGTTTCTGGTAGCCCTCGTTACGTCATTTTTAAGATCTGGAGGCATACAGTCTTTATTTGCAGTTTTAGTTATTTATCTCTCTGTTGATTTCGGTTTATTTATCTCTCTGTTTTTTTATTACCGGATCTATACCTTTCATTTTTGCGTATGCTCTTTGGCTTGCGACTCTGTGCGATCTAGGCAAATCAGAAACAAAAAGGAAGGATGTTTCTCATGCGTATGTTCTTT
The DNA here is from genome assembly GCA_000404065.3 of Pinus taeda. Taxonomy (NCBI): domain Eukaryota; kingdom Viridiplantae; phylum Streptophyta; class Pinopsida; order Pinales; family Pinaceae; genus Pinus; species Pinus taeda. The sequence goes on from APFE030660054.1 coordinate 54,098, forward strand.
TCCGTCGCGCCTTATTAGTGTGATTTCAGAAAATCAGAAACATTGAGGAAAATTTGTAGTTTCTAGCAAAATCTAACTCTAAGCCGTAAGGTTTGGTTTTTTTTGCATGTCCGTTTTGGGTTGTGTGGCCTTTTGTTTTGTAGGCCAAAAAGGTTTTCTCAAGTAAGCACGCACACCAAAACTTCAGTGACGAAAAAAGAAAAAGAAAAAACCCTTCCTCTTTCCAAAAATTACTAAACTTTTAAACTAGCTCACTTGGTCCAAAGTTACTTTATGAGAATAGAGGTCTTGGGTTCAAGTCTTTCTTTCTGTTGAGTTACTTTTTCAAAAACCACATGTAACTTATGTTTTAAAGTTACTTTATGTAAAAAAGTTCTCACCTATTATAAAAAGTGAGTCACTTATAATTCTAAAGTCCCTTTATCTTTTATTTAAGTTACAATTTAGTGAGTAGCTCATAAAGTACCATTGTAAAAGTGACTTTCACTTATTTATAAAAGTGGGTCACATTATTTTATTTTATTTTATTTTTTTTAAGTGGGCTAATTAGATTAAGTTTGGAAAGGGGGGATTTTTTTTTAAATATAACATTATCATTCACTTCTGTACATTCACGTACTTCATCGGCATCTTCAACAACTTTTCTTCAAAAAGCCATAACTTTTTCATCCAGAAGCCGTTTTTTTTTTTTAATCAGTCTAATTTTTCGAGATTTTTCCATTGGAACACTTAGTTTCAGCATCTACAGCTTCAGTTTCTGTTAGAATGGAATGTCCATGCCAAGTTATTCTTGACAACACCAACTACTTCCAATTGGTGTCCTACATGGAAGATTTACTTAGAAGTAAAAGTCTTTATAGAATAGCCTCAGGCCAAGAGTCTAAACCTAAAGATGAAGATAAGTAAGCCAAATGGGAAAATAGGCAAGATCAAGCACGTGGATTGATAGGGTTGTCTATTTCTCCAGACCTTAGATTCCATATCGCAAAACTTGATACCCCTGATGAGGGAATGAATTATGAAACAGCTCAATAAAGTTTTTGGAATTAAAAATGAAATTAAAGCCCATCAACTCGAAAATGAGTTGCTTATGTTGGACCCCAATAATTTTTCTTCCATTGAAGATTTTTTGTCCAAGTTCAAGACCCTTAGACTTCTCTTGGAAGGTG
>APFE030660054.1:61354-77987 GCA_000404065.3 Pinus taeda
AGCAGCAATGAAGAAGCATAACATCCATTTGGAGCACTCTTCAACTTCAACTTCATCTTCAGGAATAGCACTTTCTGCATGTGGTTGTCAAGCATCTCGGTCTGGTTATGCACAAAATGTATATTCGTCTTCTCATTCTCATGAGTGGCTCATTGATTTTGGAGCTTCTTATCACATGGCCAAAAACAAAGCCATGTTTTCTTCTTTAAATGATTGTAACACCAAAAATATATATGTTGGTGATGATAGATCTCTTAGTGTTGTAGGGACTAGAACTATTCATCTAGACAATGGTACATTTAATGATGTATTATGTGTTCCTACCTTATTATCTTGCAACCTTCTATATGTATATCAGATAACTCATTCAAGTGAAGGTAAAACCGTTGAATTTTCACCTCACAATGTTGTAATTAAGGACCTAAGAGATCCTAGACAAATTTTAGGTACTGCATTGCTGATGATTCTACAAGGTTGTATAAGTTTAACAACTTTGGGTCATCAAACCTTCCTCGGTATTTGTTGCTCATAATGATGAAGTGAGCAAACTTTGGCATAAGCGATTTGGTCACTTAAACTATCGCTCCCTTCAAAATCTATGTAAGGAAAATATGTGACATGTCTTCCTATGGTATATTGCAGAGATGGTGTTTGTTCTAGATGTGTACTCGAAAAACATCATCAGGGTAGTTTTGAAAAACGTGCCTCTTGGCACGCCTCAGCCCTTTTCCAGCTTGTGCACAGTGATTTACGTGGTCCACTTCCAGTTGTTTCATTCTCTGGCTACAAGTATTTCTTAACTTTCATTGATGGTTTCTCCAGACGCACTTGGGTATACTTCTTAAAACTCAAGAGTTAAGTCTTTAACATGTTCTTGGCCTTTAAGGCCTTTGTTGAGAAACAATTTGGACATCAAATTCTTAAGTTAAATTTGATAATGGCAGAGAATATGTTAACAACAAATTCATCAACTTTTCCACTGAACAAGGAATTCAAATGCAACATATTGTTCCATATACTCCACCACAAAATGGTGTAGCTGAAAGGAAGAATAGCACCTTAAAGGAAATGGCTAATCGTATGCTTCAATCTAAAGGACTTAGTCTTGATTTTTGGGCATAAACAATTAACTGTGCAAATTACATAGTAAATCGCACTCCTACTAAGGTTTTAAAGAATATCACTCCAGAAGAAGCATGGAACTCAATTAAACCAGATGTAAGTCACTTTCGTGCTTTTGGAAGTGAAGCATGGGCCCATATTCCCGATGAGAAACATAAAGCCTTGAAACCTAAGAGTGAAAAATGTATTTTTGCTGGATATTCTGAAGATGTCAAAGGATATAGACTTCTTCCACCTAAATCCAAAAATGTTATCATTAGAAGAGATGTAAAGTTTGTTGAAAATATATCGGCCTACGCCTATTTGGGCAGATGTGCCACCTCTTTCTATCCCTTCTACTTATGAAAATATTTCTTCTTCAGATGATGACAACAAGGATGACAATCCTCCCCCACCTTCTCAGGATCCTCCTTCAGCTCCTCAGCTTCCAAAATGGGTCTGTGCAACTCGAGATGCAGCGGGTGCTCTTGCAGGTGATCCTACAAATCAACGACGTACACGTTCTCAGTTCGATAGAGCCTCTTTACTGGCTCAAGCTTCAGCGAATTATGATCACTTAAACTATTGCTCCCTTCAAAATCTATGTAAGGAAAATATGGTGACATGTCTTCCTATGGTATATTGCAAAAATGGTGTTTGTTCTAGATGTGTACTCGGAAAACATCATTAGGGTAGTTTTGAAAAACGTGCCTCTTGGCATGCCTCAGCCCCTTTACAGCTTGTGCACAGTGATTTATGTGGTCCACTTCCAGTTGTTTCATTCTCTGGCTACAAGTATTTCTTAACTTTAATAGATGATTTCTCCAGACGCACTTGGGTATACTTCTTAAAACTCAAGAGTTAAGTCTTTAACATGTTCTTGGCCTTTAAGGCCTTTGTTGAGAAACAATTTGGACATCAAATTCTTAAGCTAAATCTAATAATGGCGGAGAATATGTTAACAACAAATTCATCAACTTTTGCACTGAGCATGGAATTCAAATGCAACATATTGTTCCATATACTCCACCACAAAATGGTGTAGCTGAAAGGAAGAATAGCACTTTAAAGGAAATGGCTAATTGTATGCTTCAATCTAAAGGACTTTGTCTTGATTTTTGGGCATAAACAATTAACTATGCAAATTACATAGTAAATCGCACTCCTACTAAGGTTTTAAAAAAAAATCACTCCAGAAGAAGCATGGAACTCAATTAAACCAGATGTAAGTCACTTTCGTGTTTTTGGAAGTGAAGCATGGGCCCATATTCCCGATTGGAAACATAAAGCCTTGGAACCTAAGAGTGAAAAATGTATTTTTGTTGGATATTCTGAAGATGTCAAAGGATATAGACTTCTTCCACCTAAATCCAAAAATGTTATCATTAGAAGAGATGTAAAGTTTGTTGAAAATATATTGGCCTACGCCTAGTTTGGCGGATGTGCCACCTCTTTCTATCCCTTCTACTTATGAAAATATTTCTTCTTCAGATGATGACAACGAGGATGACAATCCTCCCCCACCTTCTCAGGATCCTCCTTCAGCTCCTCAGCTTCCAAAATGGGTCCGTGCTACTCGAGATGCAACAAGTGCTCTTGCAGGTGATCCTACAAATCAGCGACGTACACGTTCTCAGTTCGATAGAGCCTCTTCTTTACTGGGTCAAGCTTCAGCGAATTATGATCGCTTAAACTATCGCTCCATTCAAAATCCATGTAAGGAAAATATGGTGACATGTCTTCCTATGGTATATTGCAGAGATGGTGTTTGTTCTAGATGTATACTCGGAAAACATCATCAGGGTAGTTTTGAAAAACGTGCCTCTTGGCACACCTCAGCCCCTTTATAGCTTGTGCGCAATGATTTATGTGGTCCACTTCCAGTTGTTTCATTCTCTGGCTACAAGTATTTCTTAACTTTCATTGATGATTTCTCCAGACGCACTTGGGTATACTTCTTAAAACTCAAGAGTTAAGTCTTTAACATGTTCTTGGCCTTTAAGGCCTTTGTTGAGAAACAATTTGGACATCAAATTCTTAAGCTAAATCTGAAAATGGCGGAGAATATGTTAACAACAAATTCATCAACTTTTCCACTGAACATGGAATTCAAATGCAACATATTGTTCCATATACTCCACCACAAAATGGTGTAGCTGAAAGGAAGAATAGCACCTTAAAGGAACTGGCTAATTGTATGCTTCAATCTAAAGGACTTAGTCTTGATTTTTGGGCAGAAACAATTAACTGTGCAAATTACATAGTAAATCGCACTCCTACTAAGGTTTTAAAGAATATCACTCCAAAAGAAGCATGGAACTCAATTAAACCAGATGTAAGTCACTTTCGTGTTTTTGGAAGTGAAGCATGGGCCCATATTCCCGATGAGAAACATAAAGCCTTGGAACCTAAGAGTGAAAAATGTATTTTTGTTGGATATTCTGAAGATGTCAAAGGATATAGACTTCTTCCACCTAAATCCAAAAATGTTATCATTAGAAGAGATGTAAAGTTTGTTGAAAATATATTGCCCTACGCCTAGTTCAGCGGATGTGCCACCTATTTCTATCCCTTTTACTTATGAAAATATTTCTTCTTCAGATGATGACAACGAGGATGACAATCCTCCCCCACCTTCTCAGGATCCTCCTTCAGCTCCTCAGCTTCCAAAATGGGTCTGTGCTACTCGAGATGCAGCAGGTGCTCTTGTAGGTGATCCTACAAATCAGCGACGTACACGTTCTCAGTTCGATAGAGCCTCTTCTTTACTGGCTCAAGCTTCAGCGAATTATGATCCTGACACCTTTGCAGAAGCTTCAGGCCATCCAGGTTGGGACGTAGCTATGAATGAAGAATATCGTTCATTATTGGAAAATGATACATGGGATCTTTTTCCTCTTCCAAAGGGACGAAAACTTGTTAGATGTAAATGGGTTTACAGAACCAAGTTTGGACCAGATGGAAAAGTTGAAAAACATAAAGCTCGTCTTGTTGCTAAGGGTTTTTCACAAGTTGAAGGCATTGACTATGCTAAAACCTTCTCCCCTATTGCCAAAATGAACTCTATCTGCCTTGTTCTTTCCCTTGATGCCTCTTTCAAATGGGAAGTCCATCAGATGGATGTCAAATCTACTTTCTTGCATGGGGACTTGCATGAAGAAATCTATATGGAACAACCTCCTGGTTTTATACAAACAGACTCCAGCCTTGTATGTCGGCTTAAAAAATCCCTTTATGGTCTCAAGCAAGCCCCTCGGGCTTGGTATGCCAAAATAGATAGATTTCTTTTAGATATTGGATTTTCTAGGTGTCATTCTGACAATACTGTCTACACCAAGAAAGTGGGTAAATCTCTTATCATTCTTGTTCTTTATGTTGATGATCTTATCCTCACTGGTAATGATCCCAACCTTATTAACCATGTGAAGTCCATCCTTAAAAAGCAGTTTGAAATGACAGACTTAAGACAATTGCATTATTTTCTTGGTCTTCAAGTCGTGCAATCCAAGAAAGGTATTTCCCTTTCCCAGTCCAAGTATGCATGTGATCATCTACGCCACTTTCACATAGAAGACTGTAAGCCAGCCCCTTCTCCCTTTCAATCTGGAGCCAAACTTTCAGTCACTTGTACTTCCCCTGAAGTTGATGCTACCTTATACCGTCAGCTTGTAGGAAAACTTTTGTATCTAACCCATACTCGTCCTGACCTTTCCTTTGTTGTTGGCCTTATTGCTCGGTTTATGCAAAATCCACATGAAAGTAATTGGAAAGCAGCTAAAAGAATACATCGTTATGTTCAAGGTACAGTTCAGTTTGGGATTCATTATAGTGCAAAAGCATCTCCTCTATTGGTTGGTTTCACTGATTCCGATTGGGCTGGTGACCCTGATGATCGGAAGTCTACTACAGGTTATGTCTTCACTCTTGGTTTTAGACCTATCACATGGGCTTGCAAGAAACAAAGTGTCATTTCCCTTTCTTCAACAGAAGCAGACTATCGTGGCGTCGTAGAAGCTAGTAAAGAAGCCCTGTGGCTTCATCAGATCCTATTAGAGTTTGGTTTTCAGTAGCAGCATCCGACTACACTTTGGTGTGATAATCAAAGTGCCATTCAACTATGCAAAGATCCAGTCCAACATCAGCACAGCAAACACATTGAACTACACATGCACTTCATCAGAAACCTCATTCATGACCATGTTCTTGAAATGCAATATTGTTCAACCGATGATCAAGTTGCAGACATCTTTACAAAGGCTCTCACAAAGGCGAAGTTTACTAAACTTCGATTTATGGTTGGAGTTCAGGAAGTTGTCACTAAGGGGGGATAGGCTCTAATGCCTTCTTCCTTCTCCTATTGTGTCATCTTTGTACATCCTTCAATCCTTTCCCAAGTTGTTCTTAAGGGGGGATGTTAGGATATTCCGACACATAGGAAATGGTTAAGTATAACTTGGTCTAGTGTATAGTTAGGTAAAGTGTGTTTCTTTACTATGTACTTTTTGTAACTTACAATCCGACGGTCACGATATGTTCTATACATGAAGTGATCCAACGGTTCATTCTCTCCTCGGTATTACCGACACTTGATTTGTGGCTTAACACCCAATTGGTCCAAGATCTCTATTTAAAGAGCATGGAAGGTCATTTGTAAGGTGACCATTCATGAGAGAAGCTTATGTAAATTTTCTTTCTTTTACATTAATAAATTGCCTGAAGTGGCTGCGTTGGCTCAAGTCGTGGACTGTTTCCCTCTTTGAGGGTTTTAACCACGTCAAGAATACTGGTGTATTGATCTGTGATCTGTTTGTGAGCGGTGTCCTTTAGTGTTCTATCTGAGGAACTTACCCTGTAAATTCCTACACTTGTGATTGTCCAACAAACTTTGTCAATTCCAAAAACCTTGATCAATTAGCTTACTTAATTAATCTCAAAGATAATTAATCTTAGAAAATGCTTGAAGAATTAGATCTCTCAACCTTGGTCATTATGCTTCATGTCCAAATTTTGTCTTTTGCCTACTTTAGATTCCTCCACAAATCTGCTTACCTCATAGATGCCGAGTTGGTGGTGTTTGGATGCTCCACAAGTGAGGTAATATATATAGATGTAGGGAGGCCTAATGGGGCCAACATGATCCATGAATAGGCACCACCTTTTGCCGAAGCTAACCTTAAGAGAATACTTTTAGCCCTTTAGAAATTAATTTTTGTATCATTCAAAATACATGATTCGAGGTTGATAATGATAAAAACTTTAGGGCAGTTTAATTTATGATGCTAGACCTTATTTTAGGGAAGAAATGGAGTGATAAAGCCATAAATCTTTGGGGCATAGATGCTGGGATAAACCCATCCTTGGGGCATCAAACTTCAAAAATTAAAATCTCCCCAACCAAGAGGACCCATAGGGCATGCCAACTATCAAACGAAATGGCTTGACAAGGGCTACCAATACAAAGTGTCCTTGCATCCAAATTCACTGAATTGTACACGCAAATCACTAAACAAGTATTGGCCCATTCACCTTGGACATCAATGACAAATTCTTCCAACAAGACCAACACAGGTCAAAGAGAAGGTTTGAAGAAAGCAATTGGGTGTTTGTTCCAACCTTACAAGCAATTATCACTTAAACAACAAGGGAAAAACAAATTGGCTCCAAAATTCTATGGGCCTTTTCAAATCAATCAAAAAATTAGTGGAGTAGCCTATGGGTTGAAGTTGCCAAACAATTGTCACATCCATAATGTCTTTCGTGTGTTGTGCCTCAAGATGGTGTTCGAATAAGCCCAACCCACTCGAACAGGGATTCTTGACTTTGGCGATGAAGAAAGGATTATTGTAGAACCAAAAGGAATTCTTGCAACTAAGGAAGAAGTGTTACTTCCAGAACCATAAAAGAATACATTGTCAAATGGAAAAACCTTCTAGAAGAAGATACATCACGTGAAACAAAAAAAAATTGCCAACAATACCCCTCATTAACCTTGCTTTAAGAACAAAGCAATCTTAAAGAGGGTGGATATCTTTTGAACATAACAATAAGTTAATTAATTGAAAATGAATAGTCAAAGAGCATGTACCCTTTCACATCGTGACCAGTCAATGCTTTATAGCAAACCATCACGAGAGTTATTGTAATCATCAATTCAATTCTTATTCAATACTAATAATTTATCTACAAGTATTTTTGTGTTACACTTTTCTGGACAATTTTGCCTGAAATCAAGTAGGGAATTACTAGAATCTTAAGTTTCAACAATGTAATCTGCAGAAATAGAGTGCTCCAGGGATTTTTCACAACACTAAATCCATTTATACATTCAAGAAAGCATTATAAACAACTAAAGTTTGCGAAATGGCCAAAAGATTTACTAGTACAAGTCACTAACAACAACCAATCAAAAGATGGAACAATGAAAAAAGGGCATGCTAGCAAGTGTTAAGTATGAAAAGCATGGAAACGCTAACATCATCAATGCCTCCAATTTGTGTCCACCCTCAACAATGAAAAAAAGACCCAAGGAAAGTCACATTGTCTTACTAAACTAGGAGCAAATGATAACCACCTAGGAGAAATAATGAAACAAGCATATGTGAAAAATCTTACACTTGAACCCTATTGCAACCACTGATATTATTTCTCCTAATTGTTAATTAATTAACAATTTATCTACTACAGTAAATATCAAAATAAATACACTGCAGCCTTCACAAATAAAATTTTGCAGAGAAATAAAACGTTGGAAGCTAAGAAATGCTAGCACACACACATAAAAATTAACACAATTATTTTTGGACAAAAGTCCCCTGAAAAACCCAATGCGGGAAAATCGATGCAGCAGCTGAGGGTTTTATTATTAAGCAGCAGTGAGAAATTCTAAGTACAACTGGATGTTGAAATCTGGCAATCATACAGAGAGAATTATTGGCAAAAATCTAGTGAGGAATTTTCCTCACCCCACAGGCAAACTCTCAGCACAACTTGCCTTCAGAGACTCATTCCTCTGACCCTCTATGCAACCTATTGGACGTCAAGCCTCTGACTGGTCTCTGATGAAGTCGTTTTGCCTTCTACTAGTTGGGAATATGCTTCTCCGACACTCTGGGACTCCTTCCTGACCTCTGGAACTGAAGTTGTCTCTCCCTCTCAGCAAATCGAACTTACCTCTAGAAGTTGTTGCGTTGCCCCTGCATCAGCTTCTCTGTGGCTCTTCTGCCTCTCTGAAAATGCACTCGCCCTGGAATGCCTCCTCCAGCCTCACTGTCTATGCCACCTCACACTCTTCGATCTCTAGCTCTCTCCGGCAACTGACTGCTACTACTCCGGAAATCGATCTGCTAAGAAATCAAAATACTCAAGTGTTCTCTCCATCACCACATCGACCTCCTCTTATAATCCTTTGTTGGAGCACCAACAGCTAAGATTAGAACATAATCGATGGATAAGATCATCTCTGGATCAATCCGTGTGAGTTTCTAGATGATTCTCGCCCTGACTTAAATAATATTGATTAATTAACCAGATTCCCTAAGTTTAGACTTAGAAAATATTTAAAAAATGGATAATAATCTAATTAAACCATTTCTAGACAGAATTTCCAAAAACGATTTTTGGGTTTTGGAGATCTCATGTATTCTAGCCTCTCCACCAAATTTCGTGGCTAGAACACATTTGATGCTACAAAAACTAACAGTATACACCCTAAGCATCATGTATTGACTTAAGAATGGGTGAAAGGCATATGAGATCGCCTATCTATGGAGCATGGGAGGGCTTATTGGCTAGCAAGCTGCATCATAGGAGAAAAATTTTCTCCTAAGGTTACCCATGTATATCGATAAGTAACAATGCTTGTTAGTCTAGGCATGATCAAAAGAAAATTTATCTTATTGATGCCTTTTAGTACCTTGCCTTCTTCTTATGGGGCCTAACCTAGTAGCCCTTTTTCTAAAAGAATGGCTTGTATGTATATAAATAAGATATGATAAGATACTTCAATAATATAGGTGAATGGGACTCAAAATTATAACCAATGTTAGTAGATAAATAAGATATTGTGCATGAATGAGACTTTAAAGTACAACTAGTGTAGGTACCTCGTAGGAATACACACACTACTCCTTAAACACAAAAAGCAAGTGAGCTAGAAAGCTAGATAATAGTAACATACTAAAATATAAGATGAATACAAAATCCATGATGAACATGAAATGTTAACATCAAAGCACATCAGATCTAACGCAGAAGTAGAATGAGAGGACGAATAAGAAGACTTCCCAATAAGGTCATTAATCACCATGAAGGAACTGATACTAAAAAAGAAAATTGGAGGAAAAATTTACCAAGAACTACTAGATATATCGTCCAGTAATAAAAATATATTTCAACAACCACTATGAATGATATCATGAAAGACAACATTGCTATCTTAAACTCTCAACAAAAAGTGAATTTTTGTCCACAGACGGCCTCAATGTTTGAGCAATTTCTAATAGTTTATCTATTACCACAAGCTGCAATTATGGAGAACCTTCGTAGCTTGACCCAAATTAGTGATACAAGGAATCTTTACAGGGTGATTTACGTGGGAAAAGAAAAAAGAAAAAAATCAACCCCAAAGCATCCATGACAGGAACACTAAGAACATTGGTATTGGTGTAAAGAATATGGGTATCAGTGTGTGCAATTATTTCTCATTCACAACCATTACAGTTTAAAATGTAAATCTCTAAATTGACATTGTAGCATCCTCCCTCAATCCAGTACTAATAACACATAGAAGTACATATATACTTTGCGAGTCCCCACTGCTTGTGCTTGTTGTATTTGTGATGCCTTTTTAAATGCATGCTTAGGAAAATAGCAATGGCATCTCCTTTGTTGATTGCATATAATGACAACATGAGTAACAAAACACGGAATGAATGTTACCTACATCACTGCTCTGCAAGAGTTTCAAGAGAGGGTCATCTCCTAAATTTATACATTGATATCATTCTGCCAACAGCAAAAAGATGGTTGCCATAGTGGACTGGAAAGTACTAAAATCCTCCATAATGCATCTCCTTTGACAACGACATCAGTAACAAAAAATGGAACGAATCTTACCTACACCACTACTTTAAAAAGTTTCAGGAGGATCATCTCCTAAAATTAAGCATCTGCGTCATTCTACCACTAGCAAATGGATGGTTGCTATAATGGCTGGAATATAGTCAAATACTCCGAAATGAAATTAATAGCCGATGGGCCAATTTCCATGGCTTAATAAAGGGGCTTAAAATGACTAACATTGAATATAGCAGATCGAAGGATCAGACTTTTTCCTTTACGATGCTTTCGATTTACAACAATGCAAGGCATGCCCTTGGTTATTTTGGGAAAACCAGAATGATGAATATCCAACATTCTCCATACTCAAGACCACTTCGGCTGAGATGTTGTGACTGGGTATCTATTCTGCCGAATACATCCACGACTCACACCAAGCATTATCTGTCACATTCGCAAGAAACAGACGGTCTAGAGACTGCTTCAGCTGAGATGCCCTGACTAGGAGCATCCATTCCACCAGATTCATCTGCCCCTGGCACCATCTACAAATAACATCCTGCTAAGAAACGGTCCACAACGGGCAAGCATATGTCTAGGCAAATTAAACCCTGGTGGGCTAACAAAACACACCCCAGCTTGACCATCAAACCAAGAATTTGTTTACAAGGGATTGGACTTTGCCTTAAATTGATAAGAATACGTTAACAAGGGATTGGACTTTGCCTTAAATTGATTGACAAACCATAGAAATCTACCAAACACAATCAGTGCTGGATTGGTGTATACACATGAGCCACCGAACAACACTCTATCTTTGGGCCCCGTTTCCAATAATATCAAATACATTTGAACCGACAGAACCAAGCAAACAAACAAGCTCCCAGCGGTTCCAAAAAAATATATCTTATGATTGGCCTAGTGCATATATAGGAAATAATGACTTACTCTGGTCAATAATTTGTAAGCATAGTTAGCTTTCGTAAGCAAATAAGCGAAAATATGGGCAGGAAGCTCCCATTCTCTGTAATATATACCAGAGGGTTTGAAACATACCATGGGAAACAGCAGAGGACGTCCCCCTTCCTTATGCACCGTCAGGTGGCTTGCAATCTGCTGAATTCTCCTCCTCGCCGATGCACTTTCCATTTTGTGGAGATAACAGCTGCTAACAACACACGAATCGAACAAACTGAGAAAGTAGTAAACGGCCTGTAAGCCGAATTCCCGGCCCTCAAGCTTGTGCAGATGATACAATTCCGGATTCCTCCTCCGAATATATGAGTGGAAGAGAAGATCTTTTAGCACCAAAAATGTTACACAGTTCTATTCATTTATTTTTTGTCATAATTATCCTTGAAATTAAAATACACAATTATTTTATACTAATTAATATTTCCAAATATATTTTATACACTTTTTGTTCTAAAGTTATTTGGAAACATGCTAGAAAATAAAATGGGCAAAAGAAATAGATAAAAATGCTAAAACTGCAAGCACCTAAATATTTCACAATTTTACATATACCCCTTGTATATTTGGAAGCATGCTAGGAAATAAAATCAGCAAGTGGGCGGAAGAAAGAGATAAAAATGCTAAAGGGCAAGTAGGTTTTAGACCTAAACATTCCACAGTTGATCATGGTGTAACTTTAAGGCACAACTTTGAAAAAGTTTGGGAAAAAAAGGAAGAAGTCTTGTGTTGCTTTGTTGATTTCAAAAAAATCTTTGACATGGTTTTTAGGGATAAGCTTTGGCACAAAATGGAGGAACTTGGGGTTCCTAAGCATTTGAGAACAGTTATGCATAGGTTGTATGAAGAGGTGAAAGTCAAAATTAAAACTTCAGTAGGCATTTCTGAAAGTTTTAGAAGTGATATCTGGGTCAAGCAAGGTTGTCCATTGTCTCCTACTCTTTCTGGTTTATATATCGACAAGTTCGAAGAGTGGCTAAATTTGCAAGGGGGTGACGGTATCCCTTTGGACAAGTTTGTTATAAGGCTCCTTTTGTATGTAGATGACCTTATTTTGATTGCTAAATTTGTTCTTGGTTTGCAAGAGCACTTGTTTTCCCTTGAACATTTTTGTAGAAGGGTGGGGACGCAAGTCAATATTAGCAAAACGAAAGTAGTGATTTTCTCTAACAAAAGAAAGAAAAACTAGCATAAGTTATACTTTGAAGGCAACACTCTGGAAGAAATTGTGGATCACAAATACCTCATATTTGACTTCAACTGAAATCTAAGGTGGAACAGTGGTAGAAAGAAAAGAACTTTGGGGGGTTGGAAAGCATTTATGCTTTTCGAATAGAGAGGTGAAGTTGTGGAACTGGAAAACCACTCAAACCCTTATTGGGCTTTTAGCGATTCTAGTGATTCTCTACGGTTGTGAACTATGGGCCAACAGTATATCTGACATGCAGTGGAAACAAATTGAGAAAATTCAAAAGTGTTTGATTACAAACAAATTCAAAATTAAAAGTGTAGTCCTTTATGCTATCTTTCTAAGTGAAACAGGGGTTGCTCCTATTGGAGCAATTGCTATGGTGTGAGTCATAAGGTATTTGAAAAAAATAAATTGAGCAAATGGAAGAGGGAAAATGACCTAAGGTTGTCTTTAATGACATACTGTGCAAAAGAAATAAGACTTGGATGTGGTAAAATAACATAGTAAATGGGGTATTTTCTTGAACATGTGTCCCACAAATGGTGAAGAGATAAAAGCTTTTGTTATAGATAAGTTCCACAAGCATACTTGGGATAGAATAGCTAATGTTGCAAGGATGATAGAAAAAGACATTCAAATTTTGGACAACTTTTAACGCTGACAGGCGGCCAACCTAGTTTCCCACAGGCAGGTTGAGGCCACCTGATACTACTAGAAAAACTTGATTATGCTTTGATAATATAATTAGAGACAGTACTACTAAGTTTACAAAAAAATAGTGATTGTTATTTCATTTAGGATATAAATATTCTTCCTTTTAACCATCAATTTAAACCCAACTGAGAGTGGACTCATCCAACGTAAGATGGATTGAAAGGACATTTTAATGTTATATTTATATTTTTATATCTTAGATATTTATTTTTATTTCATTGATGTTATGGATGTTATTTTATACTATTAATGATATTAAATTGTTAGTATTATTTATATATCTCAAAATTATAGTTTTAAATTTTTTTAATATTAATGTAAAATAAAATCCAAATATGGTTACAAAGGGTTATTTTGGGTGTTTGGAAAGTAGGAACGAAATCCTCCCCATTCATATTTAATTTCTATAAGTGACATGATGAATGTTGACAATATTGATAGTAAACATATATTCCCCATCTAAAATCCATAAGTGATATGATGAATGTTGACAATATTGACAATAAACATATATTCCTCATCTAAAATATATAACACTATACCTGTTAAAAAAAACAAAAAAACAATTAGCATTATAATTGTTTAAAAAAAATTTGCATTATACTTGTTTAAAAAAAAACCATCATTATAATAAAAAATCATCAAAACTTTTACTATATGTAAAACTAATTTCATAAAATTTTAAATCTCTTTTACAAACACAATTTCTAGCCATGTTTGTGCTTTTGGCCTTTCAACTCTAACCTTGCCTTCTAAAAGTAATTATAGATAGATACAATATTGTTTATTCTCATAGGCACAATCTATATGCATTTACAAACATTATGTCTTTGTCAATTTTTACCATTGAGAATAAAAAACTAATGGGCATTTTGGAAGACCATGTCACTATACTTTTGACTTCCTACAAAACCTAAATCCCATTAATACTAGCCTAGATTCATCTTAACTTTGGATCTACCAAGAGCCAAGAGGGATCAAATCTCTTTTCACTCTGAAAGAGTTTTGCATCTCAAGAGATTTGATCCTTCTTGATGCTTGATAGATCTGGAGTTAAGATGGTTCTAGGCTAGTGTAATTTCCCCCTTTAAATAGGTTATATTCCACATGAATACCATGGGTCAATACCATTGATCATTTTAACTTTTATTATTATTTTATTTTATAGGGTTCTTTTATTTTGTTATTTTTACTTTTATTTATTATTATTTTATTTTTTTACCAAGTTAAAATGTTTATATTATATTACATTAATCTTTTTATTTTATTTTTATTTACATGACATTATATTATGATACTTTACAAGATCATTATCAATTTAAACTAGAGAACGCCTCTCGACACAATAAAAACATATAAACACCAGTGATTATTGGTGTATTAACTTTTAAATGTAAGACCTTGATAAAGTATTAACCTTATCTAATCAACATGTGACATGACTCATAACTCAAATTGACCTCTAAAATTTTTAACGATAAATTCATAAAAGAGTAAGGAAATGCCTGAAATTTCATAGCTTTATTAGCCTAACTTAATGCTTGGTCAAACATGACTTAGATTATTCAACACACTAAATGTCTGAACGTGAACTTATTTAAATATATACCTAACCTGCATTAGACACAAATAGTCAAACAAAGTCATATTTGTAGTGCAGAAACTCAATTCTCAACATGAATTTCACCCTTATGTTCAATTATAAACCAAAACATAAGAATTCTCAACTAATGTTGATGCCTTATTAAATAGAATGTTCGCCATGGCCACGTATTTCAATCTAAAACCAAACAAGTCAAGCTCTCTATAATGAAAGACCAATCTATACTTTGTCAAAGTCAATTTTCATGCATTGGTCCCTTTCCCAAAGAGTGCCCTCTATACTCCTATTTGTGTATTTAGGTAATGAAAGCTTTGGGTTATTTTAAGAATATTTTGGTATTTAAAGATAAGTGCAGAATATTCTCCTAAAATGGTTGAGAGTGGCAAATAACCATGTTGTCAATGATCCTCTATGGTCTATGAATGTGATGTTTGGTGAATGGAGCCTTTGCATGCTTGGACGCCTTTCACGCTACAATGGGTGCTATGTTAGTAACTATATGATAATTTTTTGGTTGGTTAGGTTAGACTTTCCACTAGATTAGATTCATGCAACCCATACATATATTAAAATCAAGGTGATTGTGAGGTATTTGGGCTTTCCTTTTGGAGTGGGGTTATTACCAATATTCATGAGGGATTAGTGTCTCCAGACGCTACATAGAAAACTTTATATTTAGCATCATAATGACCTCCCATTTTCTAGGAAGCTAAGAATAGTTGTGTGCATCTGCAAGCCTCACATGTGTATTATGTCTCATGTTGGTTTCATGACTAGGCTTAGTTTCAAGGGTTAGAGCAAATCCTAGGATTATATTTGTTATTTAAGTATGGTAGAGACATGTGTCTTCCTTTGGTTTCTTGGGATGTTTATAGTATTCCCAAGGACGAGGAAGGACTTAGCTTGAATAATGTTGCTACTTAGGGCAGTACTCTTGCAACAAAGTAGATAGCAAGAAGTATTGAGTGTTCATAACCCTAATAAGTCTTGTTTCAACATTGGAGGACGAGTGCTCAATATACTAATAGAGTGCAAGGGGCCTTTGGTCTTTGTGATATTATTTCCTCACTTAAAATGTTTCAAGTTTCAAGTTCCTTCAAATCCAAAAGCATGTAGTTAGCTTGGGAGGTGGTTGCAAGTTTGGTTTAATGGAATTAGGATGGAAACAAGGTTTGTTGGGATTTAGTGTAGTGCTTGATTTGGAGTTGAAAGTTACGAGATAGCTGAATTTTGAAGATGCCTCACTTTCAAGCATGCAATATGAGTAGGAAAGGCATATTCTTCTAAGTGGATTTATGGGATGTCACCACATGCTCTCGAAAGGATTAACGCTCCCTTGCTTGGGAATATGGACTAATGGCCCCTAACAACTTTTTAATTATGGAGTTGATAGGGCTTATCCTATCAATCGACATATTTAAAATTAATATAAGGATGCCAAAGTCTATTTGGTGGGATAAGGGATGGAGTTTTGATTACCCTGTTCGACAATATGAATCCTAATGATTTATTTGATTTTGCACCACCAACATTCATTATCCTCGATTTTCAATGTGATATGGGTATCAATTGATCTAGATGATAAATGGGTTCATAGACTCCATAGTGTTTGCTTAGTCCAACTTTCTTGTTAACTATGAGTTTTTGCTTAGTTAGTTAGTTACTAGGGAATTCCTTCTAAGTTTTGGTTGACCAGAAGAGGGCTCTCTAGAAACCTATGCATTATTTATCATTGCCTAAAGATGGTGAAACATATTTTTTGGGAGTGTTCATTTATCAAGAGTCATTGGAATTATTTCAAGGATTGTTGTTCAATTTGACTTCAAGACATAGTTCATTGGTGATGAGCCCCAGAAATGGGTAATTATATGGGCTCATTTAGCCTCATAATTCGACTTAATCCACCATTCTCATTAGTTTATTGCATGTTTTTTATTATATTTATGTTAATAGAGTGAATTGGGTTAGTCATTATGCCAAAAAGTCTAATGTGT
>APFE030660054.1:78019-91332 GCA_000404065.3 Pinus taeda
TTATGCAGATTTTTGGTCAATTTTGAGACAAAATCAAAGGTTTAATGAGCACTTGGTAGCCAAATTCATGGAAGAACAAGGGAGAGGATTTGTAGGAAGGTGTCCCCTTCATTTATGAGCCCTTAACTTGAATTCTCCATCAAAAACTCGGAGCACAAGGGGCGGCCAAGCAAGTCAAGTAGGACTGTTGATTATCTTCAGTTCTAGGAAGTCGAGTTGCTTTATTTTAGGAGGACTGTTGGAGGTCCCCATTTGTATAAATAAGAAGGCTTAGGGCCTCATTTTAGTTAGTCAGATTTTATTCAGATGGTAGTTAGATTTTAGTCAGTAGGTTAGTCATTTTGTTAGTCTATTTTCGCACTTTAGTGCAGCTCTATATCAGCACATTTTCGAGTTTTTTTATAGACAGTTTTTGGGATGTAACTATTATTTTTTGATAAATAAAGATGAATCCATATTTGCACCAGCTCCAATCTTTCTTAGGAGGCTGTAGCTCTTGGGGTTGGGCCCAACCTAAGTGCCAGTACTTCCTTTGTGTACTTTTATGTGTCTTTGCTGCATTCTTAGAATAAATTCTGTTATTTAGGTTAAGACCTTGCTTTGCTACTTAGGTTGTTTTCGATGATTAAAATAGCTTTTCATACTTCAGGTTGATTTGACAGTTTGGTAAAGGAAAAGATCTACAAAAAATCCATCAAGCAATCCTTGATCTCACCTCTCCCTCCTTGGGACCATGAGCTAAGACCAAGGCATACTTGTTGCCACAAAAACACTGTTTTTGCCTTTCCATGCAATTGCTAGTGTTATATTTTTAGTTGGAAAAGTTTATATCAGTTGTACTTGCATGTTTAAGATATGTTCTTTCTTAGTTTCCATAGTTATCTTGCATGATTTCCTGTGTATAAACTTATGTTCATCATGTTTATGGTTTTTAGGTCATATTAGGTCAAGATAGATAGATCTCTATTTTTTTCTAGTCTTTGTTCGATCAGTTTTGGAAAATCGTGTGCAGAGCACCTGTAATATATCCCTACCTACCCTTCCTCCATTATACAACTTGTTCCAACCCCTAATCCAAGATTCCTTCCCTTCATTCGCCACACTTTCCCAATTTGAACTAATTTCTACATTTTTGTGCAACATTACTCCCTCCATCTTTGAACAAATCCAACCACCTTCATCACTCCTTAGCTTCATTTACTAGGTCCTAGACCCCTTAACATCCTTATTCATCCTTCACTTCCACTTTCCCACCATTTTTCCACCATCAACCCTCTAAAATCCTCTTTCCGCTCTTCCTGTAGAACATCCTATAGAACCCCTACAGACTTCCTATAGAAGTTCACGTGACCAGTTTTTCGAGATCTGATCATTGTGAAACTCTCTGGAAGGGTGCTAGGGACCCCTTAGGGCCCTCTTATAACCTTCCCAACCTCCTGCAAGTGCCTACTCCATTTCCTGTCGCCAATCAACCTCTGCACAGTCAAAAATCGTTAAAGCACATGTATAATAATTTTGCAAAATTACTCAAAAATACAAAATGATGCTTTTTCCAGTTTTTACTTCAGAAGTAGATTAGTCACATGCATTTTACCTTTCCAAGAGTTAATGGCATCCATTTCCACCGCTTTCATCTCTTTTCTTGCACCAGTAGGGTTAGTCGGTAAAACTAGGGTTTGCTAGGGTTTGCATTTCTTTTCAGCTTTCAGGTTCTTTCTGCAAGTAGACTAGACTCCTTTGAGTTAGCTTTCATCCATCATAATTAAAAGCTTCTTCTAAGAGCTCATAGAAGTTGGCTTAAGCTCCTAGCGGACTTGTGCCAGCTGATCAAGTGACAGCCTGCGGCAAGAGCTAATACTTGTGCATATAGCACCGTCGCTTCCAAGTTTGTTACGAACTACTGGGTTGATAAAAGTAAAGAAAGGAGCCCTAGGAATTGTAGTATTATTGTTGCAATACTGGAGCCCACCATCTTTTTGGCTTCATTGCCGGGGAAGCATCAGAGTATTGGTGATTGCTGCTTTTCTTCTATTTTCTACTGCAACCTTTTGCTCAGTTGTTTATTTCAGCAAGAGTAGAGTAGTTGTTTCATTTCCATTCTGCAATTTCATTTCCGCAAAAGTAGATTAGTCATTTCCTGCTTTCATTTCACTTCAGCAAGTGTAGATTAGATATTTCCCGCTTTCATGGATTAGCATTTCACTTCCGCAATTTCAGTTCTGCAAGCGTAGACTAGCATTTCAATTATGCAAGCGTAGCTTAGCATTTCATTTCCGCAATTTCAATTCAGCAAGCGTAGATTAGCATTTCAATTTCGCAATTTCAATTCTGCAATCGTAGATTAGCATTTCAATTCTGCAATTTCCATTCTGCAAGAGTAGCTTAGCATTTCAATTCTGCAATTTCAATTCAGCAGCATAGATTAGTCATTTCCTTGCTTTCATTTCAATTCTGCATTTTCATTTCAGCAAGATAGATTTTAGTTAGTTGCAGTTCAATCTATTTTAGTTTTGCAGGTACAAGCAAAAAAAAAAAAAAAACAAAAACAAAAACAAAAAAAAAAAAAAAAAAAACAAAAAAAAAAAAAACAAAACAAAAACAAAAACAAAAAAAAAAACAAAAACAAAAACAAAACAAAACAAACAAACAAAAACAAACAAACAAAAAAACAAAAATCAACCAAAAATATTTCCTTTCATGCCTTGTAGGAGTAGAGATAATTCAAAAAAATGTTTGCACAACACCCCCACTGCTTCACACAGCCAACCTTCTCTCTTCTTCAATGGTTGTGATTAAGAAGAACCCCTAGGTGGACAACAAGACATATTTGAAGTACCTCTATGGGAGAAGAAGAAGAAAACATTCCTCTGGAGCAAATGGCTACAAACAGAAATGTTGGGAGAAGTACCTTTTCTTCCAACTCAATTCTTAGAGGTGAATGTGAGAATCTGATGGAAGATTTCAAGAGTGAGGTGAGGAAGTTTCTTGCCATGCAACTGGATACCTTGCGGATCCAAAGGAAGCAAGAGGAAGCCGAGAGGGCTTTGGCCATCTTTTGTCCTAGGTACACTAGAAAGCATCCTCGGAACGAATATCCATTGCATTCTGTAGAAGTTTGTTTTATCTGTGAAAAAGACCATCCTACGAATCAGTGCCCCTCCTTGCCCGGAATTAAAGCTACATATCAAAGGGCCAAAGGAGCCATTGAACCACTCTATTAAATGAACCAAAAGAGGCCACATGGACCCATACCTTACCAACAGGGAAAGCAAGGGACATCCCAGACCTATTACAACCCCTATCAAGCCACATCCATGCCTTCTTGGGCCCCCCTGTTCATCCTTCCTGGTCCACACCTCCTCCTTTGTCCTTCACATCTCCATATTATGTCCAACCAGCTGCTCATCCATTTCACCCCTACGCTCAGCCACAGCCTCAGTGGAATGCACCTCATCAGGGGTGGAGGCCCCAATGCAACACTCCTCCCGCTCCTTTTCCTCCACCACCTGTTCAACCACAACCATCGCCTCCTGCTCCACCAAGGCAGCCCCAAATGCCTGCTCAACTGAACTCGAACCCAAATAACAGGCAGGCTCAACAAGTATATAATGGGAAACCACCTACCCATTTGTATAAATAATAAGGCTTAGGGCCTCATTTCAGTTAGTCAGATTTTAGTCAGATGGTAGTTAAATTTTAGTCAGTAGGTTAGTCATTTTGTTAGTCTATTTTCACACTTTAGTGCAGCTCTATATCAGCACATTTTCGAGTTTTTTTATAGACAGTTTTTGGAATGTAACTATTATTTTTTGATCAATAAAGATGATTCCAGCCTTGCAGCAGCTCTAATCTTTCTTAGGAGGCTGTAGCTCTTGGGGTTGGGCCCAACCTAAGTGCCAGTACCTCCTTTGTGTACTTTTATGTGTCTTTGCTGCATTCTTAGAATAAATTCTGTTATTTAGGTTAAGATCTTGCTTTGGTACTTAGGTTGTTTTCGATGATTAAAATAGCTTCTCATACTTCAAGTTGATTTAACAGTTTGGTAAAGGAAAAGATCTGTAAAAAGGCCATCAAGCAATCATTGATCTCACCTCTCCCTCCTTGGGACCATGAGCTGAGACCAAGGCATACTTGTTGCCACAAAAACACTAATTTTGCCTTTCCATGCAATTGCTAGTGTTAGATTTTTAGTTGTAAAAGCTTATATCAGTTGTACTTGCATGTTTAAGATCTGTTCTTGCTTAGTTTACATAGTTATCTTGCATGATTTCCTGTGTATAAACTTATGTTCATCATGTTTCTGGTTTTTAGGTCAGATTAGGTCAAGATAGATAGATCTCTATTTTTTTCTAGTCTTTGTTCGACCAGTTTTGGAAAATCGTGTGCAGAGCACCTGTAATATATCCCTACCTACCCTTCCTCCATTATACAACCTGTTCCAACCCCTAATCTAAGATTCTTTCCCTTCATTCGCCACACTTTCCCAATTTGCCCTAATTTCTACATTTTTGTGCAACATTGCTCCCTCCATTCTTGAACAAATCCAACCACCTTCATCACTCCTTAGCTTCATTTAACAAGTCCTAGACCCCTTAACATCCTTATTCATCCTTCACTTCCACTTTCCCACCATTTTTCCACCATCAACCCTCTAAAATCCTCTTTCGGCTCTTCCTGTAGAACATCCTGTAGAACCCCTGCAGACTTCCTGTAGAAGTTCACGTGAGCAGTTTTTCGAGATCTGATCGCTGTGAAACTCTCTCGAAGGGTGCTAGGGACCCCTTAAGCCCTCTTATCACCTTCCCAACCTCCTGCAAGTGCCTACTCCATTTCCTTTCGCCAATCAACCTCTGCACAGTAAAAAATCGTTAAAGCACATGCATAATAATTCTGCAAAATTACTCAAAAATACAAAAAGATGTTTTTTTTTCTAGATTTTACTTCAGAAGTAGCTTAGTCACATGCATTTTACCTTTCCAAGAGTCAATGGCATCCATTTCCACCGCTTTCATCTCTTTTCTTGCACCAGTAGGGTTAGTCGGTGAAACTAGGGTTTGCATTTCTTTTCAGCTTTCAGCTTCTTTCTGCAAGTAGACTAGTCTCCTTTGAGTTAGCTTTCATCCATCACAGTTAAAAGCTTCTTCTAAGAGCTCATAGAAGTTGGCTTAAGCTCCTAGCGAACTTGTGCCAGCTGATCAAGTGACAGCCTGCGGCAAGAGCCAGTACTTATGAATATAGCACCGTTGCCTCCAAGTTTGTTACAAACTACCGGATTGATAAAAGTAAAGAAAGGAGCTCTAGGAGTTGCAGCATTATTGTTGCAATACTAGAGCCCACCAATTGGCATGCTACCTTCTCTCAAGATTTCCACTCTCTAGTTCATTTTTCCTCCATGGTATCTAATATTGCTTAAGAATTTTGATTCTATTCATTCTCTAAAAACTCAAATGTAAGTTTTGTTTTTAGCATGAGGCTAGTTATTTGTCTACTTTTTGTTCCATGTGGCATGATAAGGGATGTCATCAACTCCCACTCAAGGGATTCATGTTGATTAAGAATACCCAATCTTTAGAGCCATTAGCATATTTATATACCCTTCCACTTTTTGCTTCACTACTTATAAATATTTTCTATAAAATTAAGACACATTTTTCCAACAACAAAAAACATGAAAATCATCATATGCATCCACACATAGGTTAGTATCTAAATCATTATGCTTCTAAAAAGTAGGGATGAAACTTTATGCCTTTGCAAATGGTATTCATCCAATCTTGAGTAGGATCAACCAAGCCTTCAACGTTCAATTTTTTTTTATAAAGATAGTTAGATACAACAGTATAATTGACACCATCATTTTCCCAACAAATTCTATCTTTTGAACACCACTAAAATTAGATAATATATCCTCCCTACTACTAATAAATCCGCTTTTGAATAAAATATAATTTAAGGATTGTTACCCACCACCAGTCGATGACCCCATAGGAGAATTTTTCTCCTAGATTTGTCTTCAGTTAATAGCCAGCAACCCCAACAACCATCAATGTAGCTTATGTGTGCCAATTGATCTCTGCTCCCTGAGTTTGTCTAATGTCCCCTCACCCATCTGTCGAGAATGTATGTTTTAAGGTGGGCCATCCAATCCTAAAGGCATTTATTTCATTGTGCAACAGGGTGTTTATGCTTGTTTTTCATAAGCACACTTGGGTATGGATTATTGAGTGACTTGGAAGGAGGAGGATTTAAATTGTAGTCTTGTTCACTCACCTTAACTGGAGAGTTAATCCTCAATCCTAGTCATGTGGGATCTTCCCTATTGGCTTATAGATTTAGGATGGGCACTACTTGGGAAACCCTCATTTTGGTAGCATGGTCCCATTTTCCCATTCTACATTTTTCACTTCCCTCCACACATTACAAGCCCTATGTTACGAATATAAATTACATAAAATAAAATGAACATAAATAATGTAAAAAATAAATAATCAAATATTGATTATGTTAAATAGTCACTAAGTTAAATGAAAAGGCATGTCTAAAATACATGCCCAGCCATGAAAGGACACCTACCTAGGTATATATGCAGGTCATCATTGTAACATTCAAATCACATGTACATGCACTTAAGAAATGTTGGCAACACTACATGCACTTAAGAAATGGCGACCTTACCTAATGGGAAGACACTTCAAGGTAAAACAGGATCATGATAGTCTTAAATACTTTTCAGAACAAAGATTATCTTCAGAAGATAAGCAAAAATGGGTCACAAAGATGTTGGGTTATGACTTTGAAATCATCTACAAAAAAGGGAAGCAAAATGTTGTTGCAAATGTACTCTCAAGAAAGGATGAGGATGTGGAAGCATTGCTTTGTGCCATTTCTATTATCCAACCATATTGGATGAAAGAAGCAAGGGATGAATGGGAGAATGACGAAGAAGTGTGGGAACTCATTCAAAAGTTACAGCAAGAACCCAGTACATCTGATACATTTAGCTGGAAAAATGATTCGTTATGGTACAAAGATTACTTATACCTCTATAAGAATTCCCAACTCAAACAAAATATTCTTCTGGAATTGCACACCTGTCTGTTAGGAGGGCATTCAAGATTTTTAAAAACTTACCACAGGGTTAAGAAGGATTTTTTTGGAATGGCCTTAAATCTGATATTCAAAAGTTTGTGGCGAAATGTTTGATTTGCCAACAAAATAAAGTTGAGACAATTAAGACCGTAGGTCTATTACAAACTTTATCCATTCCAAGTCAACGTTGGGAGGATGCTTCAATGGATTTTATCATAGGTTTACCCAAGTCCAAAGGAAGAGTGTCATCATGGTGCTAGTTGATATACTTACCAAGTATGCACACTATTGTGCATTATCTCATCCATTTAAAGATAGTACAGTTGCTACTGCATTTGTGGAAACAATTCAAAAACTACATGGAAACCCAAAGATTATTGTAAGCGACATAAATCCTATTTTCACTGGAAATTTTCGGACAAAATTATTTTCGTATATGGGTACTCAGTGAGCTCATAGCTCATATTATCATCCTCAATCTGATGGGCAAACTGAGATAGTGAAAAAATGTTTGGAAGGATATCTTTGTTGCTTTGTATCTAATAAACAAACACAATGGGTCAAATGGTTGCCTCTGGTTGAATGGTGGTATAACACCTCCTTCCATACTGCAACAAAAATGACCCCGTTTATGTCACTTTATGGATATCATCCACCATCCATCACATCATATTTAAGAGAAAATTTTAAGGTTCAGGCAGTAGAAGATCACATCGAGCATCAACAAAGAGTTTTCCAACTCTTAAAGGATAACCTAACCTTGGCACAGAATAGAATGAAACAACAGGTAGATCAACATCACAGTGAAAGAATTTTTGATGTAGGTGACTGGGTATTTCTACGACTACAACCATACAAACAAATGTCCCTCAAACAAGCTAAGCGGGATAATAAATTATCACCAAAGTATTATGGTTCATACAAGGTGCTGCAAAATATTGGTACTATGGCATACAAATTGGAACTTCCTGCATCTTCCCGAGTGCACCCAGTTTTCCATGTTTCATGCTTAAAGAAGGTTATAGGTGACAAGCTCCCAGTTCAAACAATATTGTGAGAACTTGACGAGGAAGGAAAAATCATATTGGAACCTAAAGTAGTCATTGAAACAAGAACTCGACAGCTACGAAATCGATCAATTTCAGAGTATCTAATCAAATGGAAGAACTTACTCACTGAAGATTCCACATGGGAAGATGATAATTTTATACAGAAGCATCCATAACTACTCAAGCACTGAGGACAACACTTTTTGAAGGAGAGGGGCATGTTAGGTCCCTATAATACTAGTGTATTCCCTTATTATTATTGTCATTGTAGCCCTTATTTTTATTGGTGTGCCCATGTTGTCCCCATATTGTTATTATTGTGCCCCATAGAAGCCCACTATTGTTATTGTTGTACCCTTACATTATTATTGTTATGTCAACTCTGATTATATTATGACCCCTTAGACTCCTGTATATAGAAAGGAGGTCTTTTCATTTGTATCATCCAAGAATTGTTCATTTGTGTAATGTAAAGGAGGTTGCCCCCACGAAGAGGCTACTTTTGAAGGTGTTGATCCATCTCATTCTTCTATTTTGTGATGCATAACACTTAACACATCTAAAAATAAAAAGTAAAGTCTAGAAACATTGTTGGTAGCATCTATCCCAACCAACAAGATTTGAATGGTTTCCTATTCAGTCTCGATCCCTCCCATCATGGAGAAACACCCTTATTTGTGGAATCCCTATCCCACCATTAGTGGATCTCATCCCTTAGAAAATGGATCCCAAACTTCCCACTCTTGGCTCTATAAAGCTAACCCAAACCTGAGGATTGAAGAGGATTGTTGGAAGTAGGCTTATGCTACAAGATTAAGGTTGGAGTAATATTCATTCAAGGAGAGGATTGGAGATTGTGGGAAGGGACTTGCAACATCAAGGCTACATGGTTTTAAGGATATTCTCCATTTTATTAATATAAAGTCAATTTTTCTTTCTCAATTACATCTCTCTTGATATATATTTTTAGGATCCGTTGTAGATTGTGATTGCATAGTGATCAGTTTATGATACATGATTGGTTGAATAGTCCATTTATCTCTTATGATTATATATTGGATGCTTTGATCTCTTGTTTGTTTATGTCAATGCAGATCTCCTTCAAGACATCATGGAGAAGATGTGGGGAGCGACAAGAGGATCTCTAAAGCATCAAGGAGCAGATGAATGAGAGCTTTGAAAGGGACTTCATCAATCATTTTGTTTAAATGGTAAGTGGCCTCTATCAACATATTGGTTTCAATCAATCGTAGTTTAGAGAAAGGTAGAAGTTCCTAGTTGTTTGTTACTAGGTTTCTTTAATGTCTAGAGAGATCAATCTTGTCTGCAAGAGGGATAAGTCCACATAACAAATTGGGTATTTCGTTTGAGTCTCCATTATTTTTTTTTTTGTTTGACCTTTTGAACCTCTTGTACAAGCCTTCCTTCTGTGTCTAGAAATCTTAAAATTTTGGATTTTGGCTTCGATTTAACTTGTTTCTTTTCTTCAAAAATTCCCTATTGTGTGCACTTAAGTTTTAGGCATAGTGCGCATATCTATTTTGAAATTTTGAAATTATTTTCAATATTTGGGTGATTTGAAATTGGATATTTGCATCTTAGGAAAAGGGATATAGTGGGATTTAGAGTCATTGTTTACATTTCAGTTGAAAAAGTGAAAGATTCTTTCCTCACTTTGGATAGATTTTCATTGAATAAAAAAGATTACATTATCATTTTTGAGTGCATTAGGATTTGCGTCAAGTCATAATTTCATCAGTTTCACATCCATTACCTTTGAGTAAATAACAACTCTCAAAATCAATGCTAATAAAATCAATCTAGAAAGTTTTATTTTTAGGGCTCTTTTCCACCTACAATAGATCGGGTTTTAGGGATTTGGAATAGGAAAGTGAATTAACTTTCCAAAGCTGTAAATAAACATTAGTATCTTGTTATAGGAAGAAAATTCCATTTACTACAATTTTTCTCTTGGAATCTCCCCTTACAAAGGACTCAAATACGAGATCATATTGGACCCGGTGAAGTGATCGACCCCACTTCATTGTCTATGGTAAAGTGATTCACACGTACTAAAAATGGTGTCGAAAGGTACTTGGGAGTCACTTGGAAGTAAACCTCAAATTAACCATGTTGAGGAACTTTCAAGGGGATTAAGATTTGTTACTCTGACCTTGTGTGTATGTCCGATTTGTAACTCTCCCCCTAGGTTGAATTTTTTTAGGTGGTAACCTTAGTGACCATATTCTTAGGGTTTTACCTGAGGTGACAACAAAGGGGGAGTCTCTGTTGTACCTAGAACAAACGTTGGCTAGGCTCACTTGGAAATTTCTGGAGGGTATTCTTCATTCGAGATGGCATAAATGAAGTTTACTTGCACTGGATCATGTACATTAAGTAGGTTGTCAGCATAAATGGTTCCACCCACTCTATTTATAGGCACTTTTCAATTTGATTTCTGCGATGTTGGATTTCATCACCAACTAGTGATTTCACTGTGAAAATATTTTTTGCATGGTTTGAATCCTTAGATTGTTTAACACGTGTTAATTGTTTGTTTTTACTTTCTAGAGACCTTATGACTAGATTGTGAATATTGTTTAATTTTGTGATAAATTTTCATGTTGGCTAAATCACCAAGGCAATCACATAGAATGCAAGGTAAACCTCCTGAATACACACCTAGTCAATTGGAAAAGATAAAAGCTTAAAGGTCGAAGTCAACAACATCTAAAGCCCTAGAAGAACCTGAAACATCAACAGTTTTACAATCTGAGACAATAGAAACCGAACTGAATCCAACTCAAGAAATAGAATTGAGCTTAGTTCACTCTGGCCCAGATATTACTGAAGTAGTTTAAACTGAATCTGATACTGATGAAGTTTCAGACACTGAACTAACTGAACCAGATGTAGAAGAACCTGAGTATGAAGTTTCTCAACCTGAATCACCTTCTACTATTATAGCTCATACCCTTGAGCCACCTTCACCTCGAAGGAAGATGATAATTACAACTGGATTACCTCCTGGTTTAATTAATATTGAATATATTAGTAGAAACGAAGAGACATAAAAACCTATTTTTCCATTTATCGGCAATGAATCTTTTGACCCAAGAGTTCCTTTCTCTACTTTCCAACCTGGCCCTTGGTATTCTACCACTTTGAGCTTTTTACATTAGAATTTGTCACCGTCGCGCATTCCTTTTTATTCACCAGAAAGAACTATGTCAGAAATTCCTATTGGGAACCAACCCATTGATTCATCTATGTTTACCAGCTCCCTATAATCATTATTGTATGGTGGTCCATCAATTCCTCTAGGATACCAGTCACTTACTGGGACTTTTTCAGGAGTTGCTTCTTCTCCTCAACCTTCTACATGGTCATCTGGTTTATCTACATCTATTGTTCGGAGCATAACATCCATGCCTGAAGCGCTTACAACAACAGACCAACAAATCCACATGGTATCTGGTAACTCAAGTAACCCTCAAGTAACCCAAACTAGTGTTTATTACTTGCATGGGGGGCAACCACCTTATCCTCCACCTAAACAACAACCTATTGTCGAATCTTATCCTACGTTTGGGGGTAAACATTTTACCGGAACTTATGGTCAGATACCTCAACTTGGTCTAGGTCAACCTGTTGTAACTCAACCTTTGCTTGATACTCCTTACCTTGGGATGAACACTATTTAGAATCCTACTTTTACTCATTTTGATCCAATTGCTCCACAAGTACCACTTTATCAACCTATTCAGCCTACTGGACAGCCTATTCCTCAAATACCTATTCCAAGTATTGTCGTACCTGTCCAACAAAAATTTTCAAGGGATTCCGTAAACAGTTGTACAACAACTTGTCTAAGGAATTCCTCAAACAATTGTTCAACAACCGATTCAATGACCTGTTCAGATTTCAACACAGACACATGTTAAAATACCTGTTTCGCAGTCGGTTCCAAGTTCTTCTGAGACATCTATCCCATGAGTATCACAAACTACCGTTCCAGTTACCCCTCAAATATTTGTTCCTCAGACTACTCAGGCAATCCCTTAGATTTTTGCTTACCAAACCATTTCTACAGTCCATTCTATACCACAGATTCCTATCGGGCAACCCATTGTAGGAATAGTTGATCCAAGTGACTCTAGACACATGCATAAGTCTAGGAGAACTCAAAAAGGGTCAAAAACCAAAGTGTGTGGATTATGCTCGAACTAGGTTCATGTTAAATATCTTGTCGCCGTGATCGTGGTGGTGCGAACGGTTTGTCAATCCGAGTCCAAATGAGGAAGATAGAGGCAGTCAAAGTTGAGTTGACTTACTCTGATTGGGCAAGATTAATGAAGACACAATTTGGCATTTTTCTGGCAGACAAAATCCGGCCAACTTCGGACAGATTCCAGGCGAAATTATCGCCTGGTTAAAATGACTCCTTCGGTCAGAAATCTGGATTTTCAAAAATGCCATATTGTTTTATAAAACAACAAAATTGCGTAAAAAAAAGGATGGCAGGCCACCAACCCTACCACCCCAATCCGTACCATAAGCAATGTATGGAGGGGCAGGCCACTACCCCTGACCCCTCCTCACGTAACCACCATACACTGTCGAGACCATTGCAATAAAGGTGGGTCGGCCCTTGGGGCGCGAACCCAACCTTCCACCCACCGCCCATTAAAAAAGATACGGGCCATAAGGAGAGGGGATAGGTGAGGTGGATGGGCTGCCCAAGGCGAGCCTAGCTCGATCTCCCTTCCCATTAAAAAATTTGTTATGTAAATAAAGGAGGAGGCGGGGTGTGACCGCCCAACCTCCTCCGTAACAAACAGAGCTTAAACCAACTCTGCCCAACGAAACCCTTATGAAGTCTGCCGCATTTTTTTTATATAAACCTCATTTGCATAGTGCGCCCAGGAGCATGGAGAACCAGGAGCATGCACAAAAACAGAGGCAGAGTTTTTTTAAGTAATTTATTGCAAGTGGAACCATGATTGGGCAAAATTTCCACGAGGGTGAAATTTTCGCAGTGTCCAAATTGGACAAACTTGTTAAACACACATGGACAACTAGAGATATGAAAGATAAAACATGCAGTACAATTTTTATTCACAAATGATATACATTTATAGTACATTATGTGACCGTTGGGATTCACATCCCAAG
>APFE030660059.1:0-10107 GCA_000404065.3 Pinus taeda
AACATATACATAAAATTCAAACACATTAGTTAAATATAATTTAAAAATTAAAGACAATTTCAAGACATAAACACAAAGTTTAAAGAGGATTTAAACATGTAGGAGGTGTACCTGAAATAGGTGAAGAATGTCCATTGTATGTAGCATGATCATCAATAGAGACATAAACATTGCCTCTGACAATTTGACTAGTGTCGGAGGTAGAATCTATGAGGGGAACATGAACTCTTGGTGGGCTACGTGATATATCATGAACCTGACCATGTAACAAAATCACTCGCACTATGATGGCCTACAATTGGGGCATGTATATGGGATGCCACAACATATTACATATAATACATATAAACTAATCCAAAAAGAAAATGTTGACAAAAAACCATTTCTAAACTCAAGTAGAATAATTCAACCTAAAGTCGTAAACTTTAGAGTCTATTTTTTGATAATTTATCAACCAAAGTATTGAGTTCCATGTAAACACAATTGGAAGAAGCGATCAAATATACCTTCAATTTTTTTATCGTTTCTAAATAATGCATTTTATTTATAGTGCATAAATATGTAAATATATATGTAACAAGTTTAAATAAACCTATTTACAAAAGTAATAAAATTTCATGCCAACCAAATACTACAATATACTTTAAGTTCTTAATGTTTGACTTTGACACATGACGTGTACTAGGTGCAAACACATGAAGACAATGTTTCTTGTACAACACCTTACATAATGAAACAATATGTTACAAATTAGAAAATAGTCTAAATGTTTTTATTCACTAGACCAAATGCATTTTTCATGGTGGATTTAATGTATCTATCAATGATGGATTGTTGAAACATGAACTTATATATGTGTGTGTGTGTGTATGTGTTATGTTTTAAATAATTATGTTGTCTTAAATGTTATAGTTATGCACAATACATGTTACAATATGTTATGTTATAAACTATGCTATGTTTCTTTCTCTATATATATTATGTCAAATAACTTTATGTTATGATAAATAGTTATAAGAATATCTAGATTATAAATAAGATAATAATTATAGTATATACATATATATATATATATATATATATATATATAATTTAGATTTAATATATATAATGATAGTTGTGTTATGAATTGATAGTATGGGTTATGTCGTAACATGATATCTTATTATGCGGCGTAAAATGTTTATATTATATATAGTTAGATATTATATATAATAATTAAATTTTTTTGTTATATGTAGTGAAATGATGGGGTTTCATAGTTTTAATAATATACATGTATTATAATTCTCTTTTATATTTTACTTTAAATATTATATTTTATTTCTAAAAATGAGAATAATAATATTATTAAAAAAAATTAATTTTATAGATAGAGGCTTTACTAGAGCAACTATATTAATTATTGTAATCTCGAAGGCTTCTAATTACTTATTATAATTGATTAATTCCATTATTTTTTATTTTGGAGTTTTTTTGGTATAGTTTTCAGTCAATTTTTTTTAAGAAAATTTAAATATGTTCAATAATAAAAATAAATAAAATAAATAAAACTAATTTCCACAAATTCTTAAACAAGAACTTTTTAAGAATAAAAAAAAAAAATGTTTTTTAAAAGTACAAAATAAAAAAATATGCATTTAATAAACAAAACATTGTAAGTAAAAAACAAATTTAAAACCTAAATTATAGTATTTTTGTGCTTTAAAAGTGCTTCTTAGGTTGTTTTGAATGGTTTTCTAGGATGGTTTTGTAGTATTCTAATTTGTTTTGGAGGTTTTTCTTTTATGGTTTACGTGGTTGGTTTTGTGTTTTTCTAAGTTTTTTTAGTTATTTTTTTGCGGTTTTTGTATGGTTGTTTTTATTATTATTTTAATTAATTGATTTTCATGGTTTTTGGATATGGTTGTTTTTTTAATTAATTCATTTAATTTTGCAAAAATAAATAAATAAGAGAGACAAAGGATAGAATACCTACATTCGTTTGACCCTTTGAGAAGTTGGCACGGTGATTGTCGAGATTGATTTGAATGCTTCATTGTTCGATCGAGCTCCAATAGTCTCGAATAAGAGAGACAAAGGATAGAATATCTACCTTTGTCTGACCCTTTGTGTAACGTCTTGCGGTTCTGCCCGAAGTGTGACCGCGTTCGGGTGATGTGCGACCGTGGGCGAGCGACCGGTTGGAGGGCGAGCTGCGGTTGTGCGACACTTATGCGACAAGTTATGCGACGGTCACCTTGATTATGTGACGAACATATGCAATGATAATAAGGAGAGCGTTAGCATATATACGCATGGGAGTGGTGAACGATATGTTTGGAGGCCGATTTATGATGGAAGGCAAGCCGACACATGTTGTGGGCGTTTGGCATTAGAGTAAGGGGTGTGCACAAGCGTTGGGCAAGTCGGCTGGGTGCTAGACTGAGCCCCTATGCTTGGTATATATTGTGAAAGTGTTGAGCATTTTATCATCATCGAACAATCACTTGACATCTTCGCACAAGGAGAAGGGAGTGCACAGTTCTAAGTGCGCAATACAAGGAGGAAGGCGCAGATTTCTCATGAGCCCATTCTTGGGCCAGTCACACAAAGAAGGAGCGTTGAACTCGGTATTGGGTGAAGGTGCGGGTAGGAGCGCCCGGTGGTTGGGTGCGGCGTGCACGGTGAACGTGTGGCGCCCGGTTTGTGCGACGACTTGGCACGGGTGTCTTGGTGACTCGGGTGAGCGCCCGTCCAACGTGCAAGTGTGCACGGTGACTTGGTGAAGTGTTGAGATTGTAAACAGAGGTGTGTCTCGGTTGGAGGCGCCCGTGTGTGGCGACTTGAAGGCGCGCCCGAGTTGGGCAAACAACACGATCGTGCGACGAGGTGAACGAAGGGTTGGTGAGTTGAGCAGCGATCGTGTGGAGGTGCCGACGAGTTGGGCAACCGAGTTTGCCGAAGTTATGAAAAATTGGCTGTGTAAATTTGGGGTTTCCCAAGATTTAACTTGTGCATTGTAAAAGTGAAGATTGTATAATATATCGATATCGGGCAGACTCATATTGTAGGGAGTTGCCCCTCCCTTTATATTGTTGTGCATTTCTCTTGTATAATGTTGTTGATAATGAATGTGTATGGGTGTTCATTGGTATAAAGGCACATTAATAATACTTGGTTGAGAATCAAAAACTAAGTAGGGATAAGTGGTTAGGCGTAGTCCATGAACATAAGTATTGGTGAAAAAAAAGTGTTTGGTGGTGCCGCACCTCACCTAGCACGGTTGGAAGACTATCGTGGGCTTGGAGGCGTGACAGTTGGTATCAGAGCTGGCGAAGCTTGTGAATGAAGTGCTGATCCCACTGCACTATCGTGATAGTTGGTATCAGAGCAAGCTGATGGTTAGGTTGATGAAGAAGTGATAGTGAAAGTAGGTACTTGCAGGTGAAGGAAGCTAGTTTCACATACAAGTGGAACAAGGGCTTGTTCATGGTTGCAAGGAACATGGTGAAGCTGGTGAAGGTTGGAACCGAAGGTCGTAGAGTTGGGCAGGCGATACTACGTGTTGTTTCACACGATTTGGGCGTTTGCCAAGGGTTGGCAAGTGGGACTACGTGTGGGTAGGTGTACACGGTTTGGGCGTCTATGGACCAAATGAAGTATGAACCGGGGAAGACGTGTGGCAAGGCATGGTAGGTTTGGAAGAATGCGAAGGGAAGCTCTTGCTTACCTTATACAGGTTGAAGCGGATGAAAGAGGAGAATCCTCAGATTCGAGAGAAGCTTGCAGTCTTGGAAAAGAATGTTGAGTACGAACTTCTTCAACTTGGATGGACAATGGAGCAAGATGAAGTTGCAGATTGTGTTGACAAGGAAGAGGGAGCCATGATAGTTGAAGATGTTGTAGATATGACCATGATGGAGGATGAGCTTGAGATTGATCAAGTTGGACCAGGATCGTGCAGTTTGCAGAAATGTATGGATGAGGGTACTCTCATGGAGGAACCTCATGATGATGATGATGTAAGTACTATTGATACTTGTTCTTCACTTGAGCATTTGGTAGATGGACCGTATGCAGGGAAGAGCAAAGCTAGTTTGCCAATGCTAGGGAGCATCTTACCATGGATGTTTATGATAAGACCTTGTATGGAGAAGCAAGGATTGTTGATTGTGGCAGGAGTTTTTGGGGTTGTTTGTGACCTTATGGTAGAAGGTACAAAGGCCCGTGACAAGGGTGGAACTTGATGATCATTGTGAAGGAATGGGTCATGCTTTAGCCACATGGCTAAGTACCCGGCATGACTCATGGACAGATTGGAGGGCACACACTTGAGTTGCTTGGGTGGACTTCTCATGGCCGAGACCAAGAGCAAGTCTTGGTGGAACCTTTAGTAGGGGAGCTATGATGGAGAGATTCATATGATGATGATATGGTTGGGTGACCGAGTTCACTAGACCGAAGATTGCAGACTTGGGTGAGGATGACCGATTGTTGTGATGGGTCTACTTCGTTGGACTACATGGCAACTTAGTCATGGACATCAGGTTGGAAACATGGAGCATGGCAGTCTTATGCAGGGAGATTGTGCGGGAGCACTTGTAGAGATGTGACTTATGGGCATCCATGAGGATGCCAAGGCAGGGTTTGTTGCCAGATGTTGGCCCTAGGTGTGACATGCAAGAGTTTATGGTACGAGCGCTGGAGGGGTTGTGCACTCGTTTACAACAAGGCCATGAACTTGGGATGCGAGTTGTGAGGCAAACGTATGGGAGAATTCCTACTAACAATGGAGAGCTGAAGGCAATTGCAGAGAACCTTGTGGGCCAAGACTGTAATGCTGCTGAGATGTTGGTTGGGGGATGGCTTAATGGAGCCATGATGAATGAGGTTGTTTGTGACTTTTTGGGCGGACTTCATAAATGGTGGACTAGAGGATCTGATGCATTGAGGAGCTGAGGTCAGAGACTTTGATGCAGGATGGGGTGCATACTTTCAAGTACATGTATGGGTATGGCTTGAAAGAGTGACTTGATGTGGAGGATCGATATGAGAAACTTTGGAGTGATGGAGTCGCGATGATGATGATGCCTTGGTGGCAACACTTGGGCATGGGTTGAGCCGAGACTCAACTACTTTTGACACATGGATAGATGAGACAGGTGTATACTTGTTTCCTATGGCAGACTTGAGGATGGCACATTGCAGATATGATGGAGGTTGCTTCATGGAGCTGGATGTGGCACACTGAGAGTTGGAGTTGATGAGATGGTCTCTTCATATTGAGGAGGCACACATATGGATGATGTTGGGATAGATGTGGCTGGTTTCATGCAGCACATTGACACCAAACATCATGGACATCATGTTGCAGATGAGATGAGGGCTACTTCATGGAGCTGAGCATGGCTTACACTTATATGGATGGATTCTTGATCGAGTTGATGATGTGACAGGATGTTTTGAGAAACGACTGATGATGGCATGAGGATGTGCATTCTCATGGTTTGAGCATGACAGTTGGACTGATCACCCGACTAGTTCAGACATGGGGGTTAACAGTGTGCAGAGATGTGTTAGCATTATGTTGGAGTATCATGGCAGCAGTTCACATGAGGATGACACATGATGAGGTCGACACGATATGTTGCAGTGGGCATGTAGCTTGAGATGGAGGGGCCAGCCTTCCACGATGGCGAGCAGCATGTGGAGATTGTGACAGGGTGGTCGATGATCATGGATTGAGATGATTTCCGATGTATGACATACTGATGGGATGTATACCTTGGTATGGTGATCTTGGTGATAGATGGTTGCTGGGGCGAGACATGATGGAGACCATGGTCTACATATGTTGTAGAAACGGTTGTAGTATGTGGAGGAGTTGACATCATGGATATTGTTGATCTTGGTGGATGGTTACCAGGATGATATGTTGTCGAGGATGACAACGACTTCAGGTGGAGGAGGATCTAACGTCCTGCGGTTCTGCCAAAAGTGCGACCGCGTTCGGATGATGTGCGACTGTGGGCAAGTGACCGATTGGAGGGCGAGCTGCAGTTGTGCGATACTTATGCGACAAGTTATGTGACGAATATATGCAACGATAATAAGAGCGTTCGCATATATACGCATGGGAGCGGTGAATGATATGTTTGGAGGCCGACTTATGATGGAAGGCAAGCCAACACATGTTGTGGGCATTTGGTGTTGGAGTAAGGGGTGTGCACAAGCGTTGGGAAAGTCGGCTGGGTGCCAGAATTAGCCCTTACGCTTGGTATATATTGTGAAAGCATTGAGCGTTTTATCATCATCGAACAATCGCTTGAGGTCTTCACACAAGGAGAAGGGAGTGCGCAGTTCTAAGTGCGCAATACAAGGAGGAAGGCGCAGATTTCTCATGCACCCATTCTTGGGCTAGTCGCAGAAAGAAGGAGTGTTGAACTCGGTTTTAGGTGAAGGTGCGGGTAGGAGCGCCCGGTGGTTGGGTGAGGCGTGCACAGTGAACGTGTGGCGCGTGGTTTGTGCGACGACTTGGCATAGTTGTCTTCGTGACTCGGGTGAGTGCCCGCTCGTCGTGCAAGTGTGCACGGTGACTTGGTGGAGTGTTGAGATTGTGGACGGAGGTGTGTCTCGGTTGGAGGCACCCGTGTGTGGCGACTTGGAGGCGCCCATGTGTGGCGACTTGGAGGCGCGCCCGAGTTTGGCAAACAATACGATGGTGCGACAAGGTGAACGAAGGGTTGGTGAGTCGAGCGGCGACCGTGTGGAGGTGCCGACGAGCTGGGCAACTGAGTTTGCCGAAGTTGTGAAAAATTGGCTAAGTGTAAATTTGGGGTTTCCCAAGATTTAACTTGTGCATTGTAAAAGTGAAGATTGTATAATATATTGATATCGAGCAGAATCATATTGTGGGGAGTTTCC
Organism: Pinus taeda; assembly: GCA_000404065.3. Classification (NCBI taxonomy): domain Eukaryota; kingdom Viridiplantae; phylum Streptophyta; class Pinopsida; order Pinales; family Pinaceae; genus Pinus; species Pinus taeda. Next base: position 6,907 of record APFE030660059.1, read on the forward strand.
CCTCCCTTTATACTATTGTGCATTGCTGTTGATAATGAATGTGTATGGGTGTTCATTGGTATAAAGGCACATTAATAATACTTGGTTGAGAATCACAAACTAAGTAGGAATAGGTGGTTAGGCGTAGTCCATGAACATAAGTATTGGTGAAAAGAAAGTGTTCAGTGGTGCTACACCTCGCCTAGCACGGTTGGAAAACTACTGTAGGCTTGGGGACGTGACACTTTGGGAATTGGCACGATGATTGGCGAGATTGATTTGAACGCTTTATTGTTCAATCAAGCTCTAATACTCTCAGTGAGAGTCGAGCTCCTAATTTACCCACGGTTTATGAAAACTGTGTGGACCAGAGGAGTAGTATATCTATATATATAATATTATATATATATATATATTATAATAATATTGCTAGATGGAGTGTTTAACTTGACCTCAAAGTGTTAGTTTTTTTAACCTTCGATCAAGCTAACCTTTTAATGCCCAAAAAACTCGCTTAAAAAAGGGTCGACAGAGCCACCCAAATGTGCCCTCTTTTGCCAAAAAAATGTAACCTAGCTCTATGCTTTCACCCATTAACTCATAAATGTAATTAAAAATAATTGTTACCAAAAGGAATCTAATGCTATAGTTAGAAAATAAATGTCATAACTTGAAGTCTATCATTCAAAAATTCCATAAAAATTTCAATATACTGCACTAGAAAGGGCTTCCAGGTTTGAAGGGAATTAGAGATAAATTAGTTTAGTTAAATGATTATCAACAAAAGTTATATTCAATAGCCAAAACTAAATCCAAATTCTCCAACATAAAGAGAACCATCACAGAGAAATCTTTCATGAAAAGTTTGAAGTTTGATTTACTCATTAAACATAAAATAAAACATTTATTTTTAGTTAATCCTACTTTCCAAAAATATATTGAGATAGATAAAACGAAAAAGAAATTTAATATTTAAAAAATAAAATATTCTATTTAGTAATATTTAAATAATTTAAAACTATAATTCTGTAAATTTATACCTAATTTTTATCAAAATTAATTAAAAAATATTTTTGGTCAATTATATATGATACGTGCATCCTGATACACTATAAATGCACATAATAGTCTATCCCCCTTCGGAAGTTCACAAAATCCATGGCTAATATCCACTCTATGCACAATTTAATGTTATGGGTGATATAAATATTGTTGGATTCAGATTTGGCTTGAATCTTAAAAATCCCATGGCAGCATAGTAGAATGGATAAAAACAAAGGGTAAATTTTAGATATTTATTTTTGGAAATAAAATTATAATTTTATTTAAAAAATATATAATAAATATATAAATAATTATAAAAATATAAAATATTTAAATTATATAAACAATAAATAAATATCAATAAGAAAAACCTAATAAATTTAAATATCAATAAAAAGTGATTGTAAATCAAACCTGACCTTTGACAATAAAAATAGAGCAGATCTATACCTAAAATAAAAATAGAGCAGATCTATGCATCTTAAAATGAAGATAGAACAAAAGGTTAGTCTGAAAATGCACCTACCCTTATATAAATACAAGCACCATTATCCTTATAAAATAAAATAAGAACGTTGTATCTTTTTCTCAAGCTTATTTTAATGGAAATAGAAATTAAGAAGAAATCAGAGTGGCTGCAAAGGCAACAAGTCTATGCCAATTGCTTTTGTTAGAAAATATTTCAAGTGATACATAATTCATAAAAATTTAGAGTTTTACTTTCAATTGTGCAAAAAAATATTTTAAATGATATATAATTCATAGACATTTGAGCATCGCCTATGGTACTATAATACAAAATGAACAAAAACATTTTCTTAAAAAAAATAAAAAATATCTTCCAGCAATTCCAACCAGTGTTATCAACTTATTACTTTTACTTTTCTAGGAATTGGATTTGAGAGAGGACTAAGGTATGAGATGCAAAGAGTGAGTAGTTGCAGAAACTAATGAAAATCATACAAATTTATTTGTATTTATTTTAATATGTATGTGAGTAAACTCTAAAATGACAGCATTATCAAAGGAATATGTAAGAAACAATTTAATTAAGGAATACTTAAACCATGTCATTGTCATAGTAAAAAACACATTACTTTAGTTTGTTTAACCTAATACATCATGGTTTTTGAACTACTTGTTTCATGATTCAACAAATAAATAATATAAATCACTCCCATTGATTATTATATTATGGATTTTCTTTGTATATGATGCATTGAATGAACGGATGGTGTTAATATTTGTGAATCTGGAAATTACACTTTGTTTTGGGATGAATATATGAATGCCGAAATTCGATAGCTACTGGAGGATTAATAGCGATTGATCACAAGAAATAAAAGAAATCTGGTAGGATATATTGAAGCGATTATAAATTGCCCAAGGTACGAATCATTGATCAAGGCATGGTCAATCTATGAGTTGTGGAAAATTATTGAATGTTGGAGATTGTTGTAGTATCTTGTCAGCATGCGGTGGAGAAATAATGCTTTTCTTATTGTTGTGGACTTTTGCCATAAAGATAAAGTAAACTAGAATGTCATGCAGTTTAATGTTCCCGTGATTTGTGTTGAAGTGAGAAAAAAACTCAAATTGAGATTTTCCAGGCAGAGAAGAAGTCTTTTATTTATTTATGATCAAGTTTAATGTTCCCGTGATTTGTGTTGAAGAGAGAAAAAAACTCAAATTGAGATATTCCAGGAAGAGAAAAAGTCTTTTATTTATTTATAACAATTGGGATACATTGTTAATATAGAAAGGCGTGAATAATTTGTGAATGGGAGGAAACACCATGTATAATATCCCTATCGTAAATATTCAATTAAAAACTTAAGTAAAAGAAAATATTTTTATTTTACAATTTCAATATAAAAAGAATATTGTTAATAAAATTTTATTTTTAATCTTTTTAGTTAGGTTTCATTTCTTGATAATCATATTTAACTTTTTTTATTTCACCAAAGATCTCTTACAGGAGGGGAAAAACAAAAGAGGAAAAACCGTGGGAGAATGATACTTATGTCTGTCATTCGCTCGACATCAAAGGAGAAGAGGTTTTGCATGGAACAATGAACCAAACACGAGGTGTTGTGTGCACTGTTTGCGAGGGGGATAGTAAACTTGTGTGCACTGTTTGCGTGGGGGACAATAAAGTAAACCAAACACCAAGTGTTG
>APFE030660068.1:0-11548 GCA_000404065.3 Pinus taeda
CTCTTCCTATCTCTTCTACTTTTGAAAACATTTGTTCTTCAGATGATGAAAGTGAGGATGACAATCCTCCCCCACCTTCTCAGGATCCTCAACTTCCAAGATGGGTCCGTGCTACTCAGGATGCAGCAGGTGATCTTGCTGGTGATCCTACAGATCAGCGACGTACACGTTCTCAGTTTGAAAGAGCCTCTTCTTTACTGGCTCAAGCTCCAGTAAATCATGATCCTGACACTTTTGCAGAAGCTTCAGGCCATCCACATTGGGAAGCAGCTATGAATGAAGAATATCATTCATTGTTGGCAAATGATACATGGGATCTTGTTCCTCTACCAAAGGGACGCAAACTTGTTAGATGTAAATGGGTTTACAGAACCAAGTATGGACCAGATGGGAAAGTTGATAAACATAAAGCTCGTCTTGTTGCTAAGGGCTTTTCACAGGTTGAAGGCATTGACTACACTGAAACCTTCTCCCCTGTTGCCAAAATGAACTCTATCCGCCTTGTTCTTTCCCTTGCTGCCTCTTTAAAATGGGAAGTCCATCAGATGGATGTTAAATCTGCCTTCTTGCATGGGGACTTGCATGAAGAAATCTATATGGAACAACCCATTGGCTTCATCCAAACAGACTCCAGCCTTGTATGTCGACTTAAGAAATCTCTTTATGGTCTCAAGCAAGCTCCTCGGGCTTGGTATGCCAAAATGGATAGCTTTCTTTTAGAATCTGGCTTTTCTAGGTGTTATTCTGACAATACTGTCTACACCAAGAAAGTGGGCAACTCTCTTATCATCCTTGTTCTTTATGTTGATGATCTTATTCTTACTGGTAGTGATCCCAACCTTATAAACCATGTGAAGTCCAGCCTTAAAAAGAAATTTGAAATGACAGACTTAGGACACTTACACTATTTTCTCCGTCTTCAAGTCTTGCAATCCAAGGAGGGTATTTCCCTTTCCCAGTCCAAGTATGCTTGTGATATTCTTCGTCATTTTCACATGGAAGATTGTAAGCCAGCTCCTTCTCCCTTTCAGTCTGGAGTCAAACTTTCAGTCTCTTGTACTTCTCCTGAAGTTGATGCTACCTTATACCGTCAACTTGTAGGAAAACTCTTGTATTTAACCCATACTCGTCCTGACCTTTCCTTTGCTGTTGGCCTTGTTGCTCGTTTTTTGCAAAACCCCCGTGAAAGTCATTGGAAAGCAGCTAAAAGAATACTTCGTTATGTTCGAGGTACAGTACAGTTTGGGATTCATTACAGTGCCAAAGCAGCTCCTCTATTAGTTTGTTTCACTGATTCTGATTGGGCTGGTGACCCTGATGATCGGAAGTCTACTGCCGGTTATGTCTTCACTCTTGGTTCAGGACCTATTACATGGGCTTGTAAGAAACAGGCTGCCATTTCTCTTTCGTCAGCAGAAGCAGAGTATCGTGGTGCCGTGGAAGCTAGTAAGGAAGCCTTGTGGCTTCGTCAGATCCTATCAGAATTTGGCTTTGAGCAGCAGCATCCGACTACACTTTGGTGTGATAATCAAAGTGCCATTCAGCTTTGCAAAGATCCAGTTCAGCATCAGCGCAGCAAACACATTGAACTTCACATGCACTTCATCAGAAAGCTCATTCATGACCATGTTCTTGAAGTGCAATATTGTTCAACAGATGATCAGGTTGCAGACATCTTCACAAAGGCTCTCACAGAGGCGAAGTTCACTAAACTTCGATATATGCTTGGAGTTCAGGAAGTTGTCACTAAGGGGGGATAGGCTCTAGTGCCTCCTTCCTTCTCCTATTGTGTCATATTTGTAAATCCTTCATCCTATCCCAAGTTGTTCTTAAGGGGGGATGTTAGGATATTCCGACACATAGGAAATAGTTAAGTTCAACTTGGTCTAGTATAGAGTTAGGTATAGAGTTAGGTAAAGTGTGTTTCTTTACTGTTATACATTTTGTAACTTACAATCCGACGGTCACGATATGTAGTGATCCGACGGTTCATTCTCTCCTCGGTATTACCGACACTTGATCCGTGGCTTGACACCCGATTGGTCCATGAATTCTATTTAAAGCACATGGAGGGTCATTTCTAGGTTAACCGTGCATGAGAGAAGCTTATGTAAATTTTCATTCTTTTATTAATAAATTGCCTGTAGTAGCCACGTTGGCACAGGCCGTGGACTGTTTCCTTCTCTGAGGGTTTTAACCACGTCAAAATACTGGTGTATTGATCTGTGATCTGTTTGTGAGCGGTGTCCTTTTGGTGTTCTGTCTGAGGAACTTGCCCTATAAATTCCTACAATTGTTGCTTCAAGCCACATGTTGGAACCACTATTCCATGGATTTTAGGCTAGGCATGGAGTAGTTTCTTCCTATTGGAATTTCAATTTTAGAGAGTCTGAAATGCGCTAAAGAAGACTTCCAAATAACCCAACAAGGATCTTCCTCATCTAGATAGCCTCACAATTTGCTTGAATAGAATCCATGTACCATGCTTATGCTGAACTGAGTGAAACTGATCTCAACTTCCTGTTGTAGCAAGAAGTTGTTGCTGACCTAATACTGAAGATTCCCCCTGATGTGCTTTTCTTGTCGGATGGACTCCCTATCCAATATGCATCTGTGAAGCCTAGAAGCTTCACTCCCTATATCCATCTGTACCAAATACCAAACTAAGTGGTGCCTCTGAGGTATCTTAACACATGTTTAGCTACCTTCCAATAAAGTTTGGTTGAATTAACCGTTTCTTTACTAAGTTGGTTAACTGTAAAAGATATTTCTGGTCGCGTGTTAACCAAATACATATGTGAACCCACAAGCTACCTGTAGATAGTAGGCTCCACTACTTCACATGAAGTAACATTGTCCTTCAACCAATCATATGATAAAGGAGTCTCAACGGGTTTGTTGCTCTCCATGTGGAACTTCTTCAATATCTAATTGGAAACATTTCCCTGAGAGACAAATAGTTTATCATCTCCTTGCCATACTTCCATACCAAGGGAATAATGCACAAGCCACACGTCGTTCATCTCGAATTATCTTTCAAGATCTGCTTTGCAAGATTTTACCAGCTTCTCACCACTTGTTATAATTAAATCATCGACATATACTACTATAATCAACAATTTACCTTCAACCACAATATGGTAAAGGTTCGCATCTACTTCACTTTTGGTGACCTCCTATGTCTATGATGTGATGTGGGTCATCCCACATTCTCTCTAATAGCATGTATCAATCTGTGATCCTCTCTCATGAGCTTCCTTCCATCTTTGGAAGTCCCTACATGAGTGGGTGCTTCCAATCTCTTCTCTTATGAATTTGGTTGCTCCATATCATCCCGAGGTTCTTCCTTTGGAGCTAAAAGCTCCTCATCTACATGTAACTAAAGCTCCCTCTCAAGGGAACATCTGATGGTCTTCTCTTCATCAAAATTCACATCTCTATGAACTACTGTCATCGTTTGATATGGAAGGCACACTCGATAGTTTTCAGGTGTATCAGTGTACCCCACAAATATGCCCAACTCAGTTGTTGGTTCTATATTTTTCCTTGCATCCTGGGTAACGTGACAGTAAACTGATGAACCAAAGATCTTGAAGTGTGCCACATGTTACCACAAATGCTCCCACTCTAGTAATTTCTCCCTCTCACTTACCAAATCCTAGTATTTTTGATAGGTCTTGGGAAAGCATGGAAGTGCTAGGATGACTAGTTCATCTTCAACAATTGTAACACCAACACTTCCAAGCTCATCCTGACATCGGGTGAACTTGGCCAACTATTTTGGTATTGTGTCGCCCTTCTCCATCTTGATTTTCCTATGCTTTTCCTTCAGTGCCAACTTCATGTGGTCATTTTTGTTTTGAAATAGGTCTATCAAGGCCTTCCACATTGCATATGGAGTCTCCTTACCATGGGGGCTCGAGACAATATGATCTTAAACTCTTTCTAGGATAATCCTTATTTTCCTTTGCAACACGTTTTCTCTACCTTGAAAGATCTTGAGCAATAGTTGTTGGAGGCTTAGGAATGTCTTTGTTTATGAATTCCTTAAGCTCGTTGTCTTCCAACACTGCCTCCATCCTATCCTTCCAAGAAATATAGTTCGAACTACCCTCAAGGGCATATTGGAGTCTAAATCTGTAGAACAACATCCAGCTCACTATGAGTGATAATGCAAATTCGGTTTCACTTGCAAATGACAAACTCCTATTATCCTATTCTAGAGTGATTTATGCTCTTATACCATGTAGAAATTCATTGTAGATTCAAATTGCTTATGTAATATGCTAAAACAAAAGACTTGAATCTACTCTACTCATCAACGGAAACAATTAAATGATCGTGAAATCATAAGGCATACAAGAGAAATAATTCAATCAACACATTGCATAATGGTTTCCTTGGGAAATCCACAACTAAAAACCCTTGCTATTCGTATATTTCATTATTCTGAAAGTATGAGACGATTACAATGCTTTGCTCAAGCCTAAGAAACCTTTGCACTATCTCTATCTATCTCAGAGCTTCCTAGACAAGCCCAGGAAAACACTTAACCAAATTTTGTCTTGCCCAAGTCCATATGTCCTTGCGTTGTTTCCTTGGGAATTAGCCCTATTAATTAGGGAAATTCCTTAATTGGAATTGTGCAATCCTCATAGGCCTTCCTCTAAATTCATGTACCACCTTTACAATTCAGATGATTATATAACTGATAGTACATTGTCCCTGAAGTCCAATATTAACTGGGTAACTCTCATATCTAACATGCATGAGTTATTTATGACTGAATAATCAATTATCTAGTTGACCACATGAAGCACCACCCCACCTTCTGACCTCCTACTAGTTCCTCCATCAGATGGAACTAGTTTAACTGACTTTAACAAAGCAACTAAATTAATTAATTACAACTCAAAATAAAATCAATCGGGCTCCAATAATGTAGGAGACACTCTACATGACTGAAGTTAGACCCTCAACTCGAATTGATTGAGACAACTAATTCAAACTAACTTAGTTAACTAATACAAGTTGTCTTGTGACATTTAAATTACAATTTTATTCCTAATTTAATTCAAGGAAAACAATAATTTAGGATTTTGTTGATGCATTTTCAACACTAACTACTTTAATGGTTTGGTTGTTACTCTTCTTCATCGTATGTTTATTAATACAAATAGCCCTAATGATGTTAGTGTAGATAGGTATGTCTTTAGTGGTTTGTAATAAAGGGATCTTTATACAAAAATTACTCAATTCAGAATGAAGATCATATTCCACAGGTACCTCAACTTTCTTTACAAGTAGTCTCTCTAGAAAAGGTGGTTCCAATGTTTAATGTGGTTCTCTTGTCACACCATTATTTTTTGTTTCTATTTGTTTATGTTCATCCTATTTGTTGTCAGATTCTATTTGAGGATCCTCCCCTTGTATGACCATTGCATATTTGTTCATATTAATCACTTCCCCAGATCTAAGTTGAATTTCATTTATAGGAAAGTAAGTAATAACATAGGGGGGAAAAGATTGTAATTCTATGTTTTCCATGGGCTAAGGAGGTTTATTAATAGGATTAGATATAGGTTGTGTAGGCAGTTTTGTTGGTCATGGAGGGGTCAAGTCAAATGATTGTTTGATCTGCTATGAAGATGGATTAACATTTTGAGGTAATGGTAGTGGATGTGATGGTAGGGGTGGTAATGGTAATGAGGATTGCTACTGTGTGGGATAGGGTGGGTTGTAACCTTGCTAGTACTAAGGCACATTAGGTGTCTATAGCACATAAGGTGGATATTGTGGTTAATAATAGATATATGAGGTTGTTGGAATTTGGGACTGATAAACTTTCCCATAAGGGTTTCCTCTCCATCCTTGATCCTGCGGTGAATGTTGAGGCTCAACCATTTAGAAATTTTGAGCCAACCATTTCAATCCAAATTTAACTTCAGTTCAAACCATAAAATATACAAGCCAAAATCCAAGAGTTGTTCATTGATAATCATCCATCCTTCGGACTATCAATTCAATGCCTCAATAGAAAATTATAAATCTAAAGAACAAGAATTGATTTGAAACGTAAATCTAAAAATCAAATCATTCAAAACTATAAAAATTGATTAACTACAATCACACTCAAATATCATACTACAGGTATGTTATATCACCACAATTATTCCTGCTCTAACTCAAATGGATTACAACTTCACTAAGGTTGGTGGTGGGCCCTGACCATTACCATAAACAAGTTCAGCCACAACAATAGAATTACATATCAATAACACATAAACTCATGGAATGAAGGTCAATATTAAAATATAAATCAATATTTCAAAAATACACATATAAAATAGTTCAAAGCAGTGATAAACATAGTTTTTGAAACTTTTAGGATCACTATTCTTTCCTTCCTGCTTGCCAACCCTCGTAACACTGCTAGATGCTCTTTTAAAGAGATCGTTGTCTAAAGATAGGTTTAACTAAATGAACAAGAAAAATAACACCAACCTTAATTTACCCCACTTTAGTGCACAACGACTACTTGTGTATCTCTACTATTGTTGGTTGCATCGCAATCTTCACCTCAACATGCTCATTCATCCTTGCACATTAGCCCAAACTCCCTCTATATGCTACCTGTCTCTCCAACACAATGGCATAGGCCTAAAACCTAGCTACTACAATCATAGCATCGTCATTGTCCACCTTTCTCTTTTTACTATGGCACAACCCCGTTTTATAGACTCACCTTCTTCCCTATGTAATGATGTTATCTACATGCCCAACACCACAACTCTCGATCACATCACCATAGACTATACCCTTAGTGCACAGTCTTCGTGGGACATCCATTTCCTATAGTTTGCAAGGTTTCCTTACACAACAATGTAATGACCAATTATACACATAACTATCCCTTTGTGTTATGCACTGAATTGACTTTAATTTTCTAATGTTGTTTATCATAATGAACATCTTTGAAATGTCAAGTATAGTAGATTTGGAGTGCCTCTGTGTTTCCTCATCAACAACAGAGATGGCCCCACTTAAGAGGAGACCACGTAAAGATATTGTTGAAGGTGTTGAAGAAGGGGTAGAAGAAAGTTCTATAATCTCAACCCCAATCTATATAGATACACCATGTTGCAATGATAAATCCATGTCAATAACTTTCTCAGGTATATATTATCTATTTGCACGCAAATAAATTCTCGGGGATGAGGATGATGTTGAAGTGTATCAAAATGTGAAGATATATTGGTTACAAAATATAGCATCGCATCCCACAATTCTCCCATTTGTAGAAACCATTGAGTGGATCATAAAATAATTGATGTAAAGGATATGACCATTCAAGACAGTAACGACATATCTTTGGCAACATATATACATACTATACATAGACATAGACATATACATACATCGTTGCATTGCTGAGTATTGCAAATTCCCTAACTATCGGGTAGCTCTCATAACAAAATGGTATGAATATTTTGCCTTAGCTAACTAGGATATCTTAAATACATGGTGGAAAGACCCTAGCAAATTTTGGATGAGAGTTGATTGACTCTACAAGACCAAGTTTTTAAGAAAAGCATATCGGTTGGTAGTGGACATGTGATGTCATTTTTATGGTAAATCAAATGTAGATACATTCGAAGAATCTTGGGAGCCATTAATATATACCCGGGCCCAAGAAGGAAGCATGTTCAATTGGGCATAAATATTATGTACTTCAATTCATACAAGGGTAAAATAAGGTTAGAAGCTTAAACTCTCTATTTCAAGATGCTCATCTCATCTTATCTCACCTAGAATTCAAATAAGATGGAGTTGGTACAGGTTGCATCTTGGTGGACCCAAAAAAATAAGATGCTCATCTCATCTCACCTAGAATTCAAATGTTCAAGGAGATAGATTCTGTTGAAAATAGCAACAAGAAATGATAAAAATAGAATCCATAATATTTCAATTTTAATTTGTCCTTGAATTAAAATTCGAATTTAGTCTCATGAGCTGCTTGAAAAATAATTAATTAATTCATCTTGGATTAATTAGTTGGAGAAATTCAAGCTAGAAGTCCTTGTGAAGTCATGCAACAGTTATCCCTTAAATTAAGGAGATTATCCCTTTTACACATGGTAACAATAGGATCACCCAGGAAAAACTGCACAAGGAAATAGGAGCTTGGAGGGTAGAGGAGAAGGCTTGTGAAAAGCTTTGATTGCCTGTGAGCATCCAAATAACTAGTAATGGTAGATGTTGTTTGTTTACGGGCTTTTTAAAAAACAAAAAATTAGCTGGTAATGATAGATGTTGTTTGTGTAGGAGCTTTTTACAAAACAAAAAATTAGGTGGTAAATATAGATAGGCTTTTTAAAAAACAAAAAATTAGCTACTAATGGTAGATGTTGTTTATTTATCTTATTAAAAAATAAATAAAAACTAACGAGATTAAAAAATAAATAAAAACTATGTGATGTTTTTTGTTTACTGGATTAAAAAATAAATAAAAACTATGTGGACCGAGCCGACGCAGAGAGCAAACAAAATTCTAATAAAAACTATGTGGACGGAGGAGCCGACGCGATGAGGAGAGAGCAAACAAAATTCTATCATGTGCTTTCACAATTGGGTATAAATATGGTTCTCAAAGGCTGGATCTTGCAAAATTAAATGACAAAGAGCAAGATCGAGCACCCGCATAGGAGTTGGTGAGTTGTCACGAAGATCTGGGTTTAATTGGGCTCTGAGGTTTAACTTACATGGAACGAATTGAATTAATTCTGTGAGGGGATTCAATGGCCACACAACATTCTGATTCTGCTGCTGCAATAGAACGAATTAATTCTGAAAATTGTGTGCCAGGGGATTCAATGGCCACACAACATTCTGCTGCTGCAATAGAACTAGAACGAATTAATTCTGAAAATTGTGAGTCAGGGGATTCAATGGCCACACAACATTCTGATTCTGCTGCTGCAATAGAACGAATTATTAATTCTGAAAATTGTGTGTCAGGGGATTCAATGGCTGCTTCTGATGATGTTGATGTGTTTGTGAAGAATTATTACAAAGATCTTGTTCTGTCACCGCAATCGCTATACGGATTTTATAAGGATTGCAGCACAGTTGGTCGCCCAGACTCCAATGGAAAATTGCTCTCAGTAACAACTGTGGAGGCTATCAATCACCTGATAACGTCTACTGACTACAGTGCGTTAAATGTGGAGATCAAGGCAGTTGATTCCCAGGCGTCATATTACAATGGAGTAATAGTTGTTTGTGTAAGTGGATCAATTACCTTTAAGAACAACAGTGGAACGCGAACCTCTTTCACTCAGTTCTTTTTGCTGGCTCCTCAGGAAAGGGAATACTTTGTATTGAATGATGTGGTTGGATACAAGTTGGATGAAAAGAATGAAAATCTTGTTGAATATTCAATCAAACCAAATTCCAATCCCGTCTCAGAGCCAGAGCCAGTTGTTAACTTTCAACCATTGGCTGAAGCTCAAGCTGAGAATGGTGCGAGAACGGAGATTGTTCCTCCTGTTGCTGCTGATGGGGTTCACGAAAGTGAAGTCCCACAAGAATCAGCAATTGAACATTTTCAGAAATTCATGCCCAAGAAACTCAAGAAGAAGGAAACTCCAGTTGCAGTTCAAGAAGAAGAAACTGCAGTTGTAGTTCAAGAAACTCCAGTTGCAGTTCAAGAAGAAGATGCAGATGCAGCTCAGAATGGAGGGCCACCTAAAACTCCAGTTGTAGTTCAAGAAGCACCCAAAGAGTCCTACGCTTCAATTCTTAAGAAAAATGCAGCACAACAACCGAATGTTGCAATTAAGAAACCACCTCTTGTGAGAACCATAACCAGAACCAGGGCTCACCCAAATTCTGCTCAACTTTCACCAAATTCTAATTCGACTCCTGTCAATACGCCAGCTAATTACAGCACTGCAGATGAAAACTGTAAATGCTCTGTTTTTATCGACAACTTACCTGTGAATATTACTCCTCCCCAGGTTGAAGAAGAGTTGGAGAAGTTTGGGGCCGTAAAACCTTGTGGCGTTCAAGTTAGGAGTAGGCCAGGAGGTCGACCTTGTTTTGGTTTTGTAGAATTTGTAGAAGCAGCTTCAGTCCAAACTGCACTACAGTCTTCCCCTATTCTAATTCGAGGATGTAAAGTATCTGTCAGGGAAAATCAAAAACAAACTGGCAAAGCTGCTAGTAAGTCCACTCCTTTCAGTTTCAGTGGTAGTAATTACAACATTGCAAAAGGAACTGGCCAGTGTTCTGTTTTTGTCAGCAACTTGGCTGCAAATATTACCCCTTCCCAACTTGAGGAAGAGATGAAAAAGTTTGGCGCAATAAAGCCTTCTGGCGTCCAAGTTAGGAATAGGCTAGGAGCCCAAGCCTGTTATGGGTTTGTGGAGTTTAAAGAAGCAGTTTCGGCACAAGCTGCTATACAGGCATCTCCTATTCTAATCAATGATTGTCGAGTATATATAAGAGCAAAGCAAAAATAGTATAGGGAGAAGTGATTTTGCAAACAACAACAGAGCTGTAGGAGGGTCCTTCCCTGCACGTCAAACAATGGCTACATACTGTAATAATAATTAGTTTTATTTATGAATTTTATTTTATTTTGATGGTGAGACAAATGTGGAAGTGAAGTGAAGTAAAAAGTTAAATAAAAATTAATAATAATAAAATATATGATTTATTTATATAGTTTAAAAAAAATAAATGAAAATGAAAATTGATTTTAATATAATTCTGTTTCCCCAGCCAATTGGATTGATAGGTCTGAACAGGCTATTTTGTCACATCTTCCCAAGACGGCCAGTGTGCCAATTCATGAGTGTGCTCGCTCTCGTTTTTATTCATGTCTCTGTACAAATGATAATTCTGTATTGGTTTTTCCACCCAACATTTCATTTCTACTCTTTAATGCTGCCGGCATTCTTTCCACCATGAAACAACATGATTATTATGAGCAACACCACCATCCTACTATTGCTTGTTTTCTTGGACTCTTGTGTAAGCATGATCTATTTAGTCTTTCCCTACCATGCGATTTGAAGTCAATTCACTGGACTCTTCTGTATGCACGATCTATTTTGTCTTTCCCTACCTACCATGTAATGCCATGCCAAGTCAATTTCCTGGTTTCTTAAATATACTGTAATCAAGAATATATATTCTATTAATATTTAATACTATATTTATTTAATAGACTTTTTATTTAATCATTAGAAGTGAAATTTAATTGCAATGCTCAGAATATTAAAGCTTTTGTATTATTAAATTAAATGAAAACATATTAATAATTTTATTTAGTATATTATTTTGGGTTGAACTATAACAAAAATAATCTCAACAAATTCAGACTTTTGCATCTTCCCAGCTTAATAATGGGAAGGCTATATGAATATTTCTTAGAATTTATTTATCACTAATTGTACATTATCACTAGGCTCTATGACATTATCCGCAGAATTACCACAAGCCCACTCATAGTTTGCACGGAATAAATTAATGCCAGAAGTGA
>APFE030660080.1:0-35209 GCA_000404065.3 Pinus taeda
TAGTAGAGGAATTGACTCAGGAAGAAATAATGGAGCAAAATGTAAAGGACTTGGAAAAAACTCTTGACTTGGACTCTTTTCAACAGGTATTCAAGCAACCAGTCCAAGCAGGAGAAGGTACCTCTACTGCCCCAGCTACACAGGACATCCAGCAGGCTCTAGCAACAACAACCACCACAAAAGGAAAGGAGAAGATGGATGAACAACAAGAGACAGAAACAGGGCAGCCTAGTACTTCAAAAGACTAGCAATCAGCACAGGCCCCTTCCCTGCAAACTGAACAAACTCAAAACCCAGTTTTGCAGACCCCTCTAAATGATGAAAGAGGGAAGAAGAGAGACAGAGAAGAAATCACACCTCCCACAGGGTCATCACAACAACCAGAGGCCAAGAGGCCGAGGGTAGACCCTGAAGCTGAAGGAGACATAAGTGAAGCGCTAGAAGAAAGCCAAAGCAGGGAAAAACAGACGAGCCAACAGACTGCGACTAGCTGATTTCAATTAGAGCAGGCTCAACAGCATACCGTGGAGGTGTCCTCCTCCAGACAGTAGGGCAAAAAGCCAGCCACAGTTAAAGAGGGCTTCAAGGAGATCAAGGCACAAAATGAGTTGCTAAGAGTGCAGCTCTATGAGCAATTCCTAAACACAACCCCAGCCAAAAAGCAAATATTAATGGCTGCCTTTGATTTCAAGGAAGAAAAGATGATCTTCACTCATCTAAAGCCCAAGGTTCCACACCCAAAGACCACAACAGATTATTACAAGACTAATCTAGAGGTCTTTGCCAAAGACATACACCCCATGGATCAAATTGAGCTGCACAAGCAAACAGGGGAGATGGTGTATGCAACACCTGCTGACAGGGCAATACTGGCCCATCAGCTAGAGGAATCCCTGAAAAACAAAAACAGACATCTTGATTTGGAAAGACTGTCCTCCTCCACCAAATATAACAGAATAAAGACTTTGGAGGATATAATTATTCATTTGGGACATGACCCCAAAGATCCAAAGGGTTTTAGAGCCCTTATGAAGAAAAATGAGGATGATATAGCTGCATTGAGGAAATAGGAAAAATTGCCTCCTACCATCCATCCTGACACAGCAGAGCTTGCACAAGAAAAACAGGTGGACAATGCTATGGAGCTACTCCTAGTCATGAACCAAAGGATACTACAAATGGAGGCAGAGTTAGAAAAAGCTATACAGGACAAGCAAGGGGAATCTGCATCCCAGCCACCTCAAACCTCAACAAACCTTCAATCTGCCCCTCCAACACAAGTAACAGTAGCCCCTCCTACTGCTCGAGCACCTACCACAGCAACATCAGCAACTGGAGCAACAGTAGAAGCCACAGCAGCAGCAGAATCTAGCCTGGGCATGGAAGAATTAATGAAGGCTGTTAAAGAGCTGGAAAATCAAGTCACAGAAATAAATGTTGCCAAGGAAAAACTGGCCAAGCTGGAGGCCAGTTATGACAAGTCAAAGATGATTGTGGCAGAAAAAGAAAACAAAGAGAAATAAAGGCCTTGGAGGCTAAAGTAAAAACTCTAGAAAAGGAGTTGATGCTAGGCAATACCCTAGCAGAAATAAAAGAGATTATTTGGGCCAAGATTGGCCAATCTATGCAGGACCAATGGAGGTCCATTCAAGCAATTGTTGAACAGGTGGAGCTGATAGAAATAGCTCATATAGAGATTCAGAGAGCCAGGACAGCCCTGGGAATAATGCCTGAGTAGGCCACCAAAATGATTCACTTTCTCAATAACCGCACTAGGGAGGAATTGGATGCTCTACAAATAGCCAGCAGAACAGATACAATCCTCACTGCCAAAAAGGTGCTAACATTGAGGAATTTCACTCAGACACTGGAGAGGAAGTGTCAGGAAATGAAGGTTGAAATAGATGAATTCAGAGCCAAAATGGCTATTTTACAGGATAAAGGACTACCAAGCTTAGTGACTGGTACAGGATAGCTGTTGTCATATAATCAGTATATGATAAGGGTCAACAACTATGTTGAAAACCAGATCACAGCATCCAGCAGCTCCACAGAAGAAGCAGGGCCTCCCTCGGGGCAAACCCTCTATGACAAGCTGGAGAATCTATTCTTTATAGAGCATGAAATTAATCATCTGTTTGAGGTTCTTCCTAATTTTTATAGACACACAGAGGCAGATGAGACAGTGGTTAAAATGAGAAGACATCAGTTACCCCCAGCTGATTGGTGGCAAGCAATGTTGGAAATTTTGCCCAGATAATTCCACTTTGCTTTTTGCCTTTTTGGAGAAAGATCAGCAGAAAGATCAGCAGAAAGATCAATATAAAGATTAGCATACAGGTCAGCAGGCAAGTCAGCATGCAGGTACAGCAAGCAGCATACAGATGACTCAGTAATCCACCCAAATAGCAGGCTAAAATTAACGCAGCATTTAAAGCACTGCTGCCGCCTACTTTCCATAGCCAAAAGTCAAATCTATCTGACAAAGGAATGTCGGCTATCTCAGCATTTAAAGTTATATTTATGTGTCATTTACTTTTTGTAAGAGAGTTGGTGGTGGAATTTATTACACCATAACTCTCCACTAAGATATTTTATACCCCATTTTTGTATATATATATCCCCTCAGATAACGCATTGAGGGTCGGTTGTAATACAATTCTTCTTGAAGAGCTCTGTAATATACTGAAGACTTCTGATAATAAAATGGCTGATGGAGATTGCTGGTTCCAACGTTGTCTGAAGATGGATATGTAAAGCTCTGTGTTATTGCAGAATTCCTGTGTCATTTGTTGAATCAATAAGTTTCTCTTAAACTGTGTATGTGTTTCCTGTTTGTTCCATAACTTTTGTGTTTTCATAATCTTAGTAAATAGAGAAAAGGAATAGCTTAGGATTTGTTCCAAACACCCTATGCTCAATCTCTATTTCTAAATATGTTTTCTGCTGGATTAGCCATAGATATGAATTCTTAATTGCTCATGTCTAAACTTATCCTAACATGGTGAATGCTGTTTAAGAATTCTTAACTGCTCTTAAGCATAACTTTCGTGTTTCTTCATTAGCATAGTGAAAGATTCTTAACTGCCTTTCACTCACTAATTTCCCACTTTCACCAAAAAATCTGATATATTGTTTTCACACATGCCTAACTTGCTCTGCAGCAACCCTTTGTCTCCATAGATCCACTTTCAAAAGCACAAATATCTCAACTCCATTGCCCAATGGAACAAACTATCCTGTAAATCTATATTTCAGTTCTAAAGGAATTAACCAACCCACCAAAATTCAAACAAACAGTGCATCATAACTAGTCTAAAACACTCCTCAAACAAAGCTAAACTATAAAGAGAGAGCCCTCTCTGGCTACCGGTAGGCTAGGACCTGTAGCTGCAAGATTGGTTAGTGGTTACCTCGACAGTATTCCCTTTAGGAAGCAGGGAACAACTTGAGTGCTAACAAGGGGGACTTGTCCCTCCTGCAGGGGTCTGGGGGGCTGATCCCCCTCGGCTTGGGTGTCTGGGGGTAGCACCCCCAAAGCTAAAAATAGATGTAAAATTGCCTTCTAAAAGTATACTAATTTCTAGTTACTCTGGGCCGTTCAATAGGCGGATGATATGACGGTAGAATTTATGTCTAGTTTATGGTTTTCTGCCCTAGAAGGAAACCCCCCTCCCTTTGTATGAGGGCATTGTATTGAGTCTGTGTAATATATGTGTATTCTCCGAGTGAGAAGCAGATAGGTGAGACTGTGAGAGAAAACAAAGGATATTACGACAGATCTGTTGTAGATTGTGTCTCTTCATTTTGATGGATAATAGAAAGGAAGGATTGGTTGTTCAGGGTGGACGTAGCCCAAATTGGGTGAACCATGTATATCTATGTCTCTCTTGTTTTATGCATTTTCTGTGTTTATATTTCTGCAATATTTGATGTGTTCCATTGCTCTGTAATATATAATTTTATAACATATTTAAGAGCATTGATGAAGTGCTCCAAGAGATAAAAGCGACTATATTCAAAACACCAAAGGAACCGGTAGAACGGGCTTAGCCGGATTGGAGTACATAGCTGTGCCATGCGCTAGAGTGTTACAATGTGACTGCTAAAGAAGAAGAATAAGTTCCATGGAATATCACCATTCCAAACACAGAAGGAAAACACAAAGTTGAAGGACTGAAGTTGGTGAACCCGGATATATCAGAACGTTTGAAAACTCGACAAGTAAACATTAGGTTTGAAGCGGAACCTAAGTTTGCAAAGATAGGGAGTCTATTAGGACTATAGGGGATGGTCGATAAGGTAGCTGAGTTGCTGCACGAGTACCAGGATTTATTCCCAATGAAGTTTTCATATTTGAAAGGGATCATCAGGGATTTAGATGTTATGAGGATCATGTTGAAGCTAGATGTGAAGCCTATTCAGCAGATGCCTTATCGACTAAATCAAAAATATAAAGAGAAGGTGTGCCAAGAACTGGATAAGATGCTAGATGCCGATATTATTGAACTAGTAGAGGGATTCGATTGGGTAACCCCAATAGTGGTCTAAGAGAGGAAACAAAATGGTGAGATCTGAACATGCTTAGATCTGAGAAATTTGAATGATGCATGCATGCATGATCCATTCCCAACACTGTTACTGATGAAGTATTGGGGAATGTTGGTGGATAGGAGGCTGAATATGACTTTGAAGTGATTTTGAAGCCTGGAAGGCTGAATGCAAGACTTGATAATATAGCCTAGTTTACTAGATGGATCGAAGTACACCATGTAAAGCCAATTTTACCATAGTAAAATTGTTGTCAGTATGAGAATTTACTTAATAAACCACCTTTGTTAAGTAATTTATAGTTAAACCCATGAAGAATAATTAAATAAATTATTATTTATTTGATTTTCTTCTAGGAATAATTAATTAAACCATTGTTTTATTATTATTCCTTGTCAGATTTGACCCAATCATGAAAAATAAACAAATAAATCATTATTTCTCTTATTTTTCTCTAAGAATAACTAATTGATCACTAATTAATTATTATTCGTTGTTAAATTTGACTAAATCCCTTAGGAGTAATTAAACAAATTCTTATTTTTTTTGTTATTCCTTAACTAATTCCCTGAGATAATAAATAAATAAATCATTTATTTATTTATTATTTCTAAATAAAAGTTTAAATATGTTTTCCCTCCTAAACAAATATAATAAAATATTCCAAGTGGTTATTCCAAGAATGAGATCAATAATATTTTGTTATTGCTTATTATTTGAGGATAACTCAATATTTTGTTATAAATAGAAGGGTTTTCCATTCATTATTCACTTTTGATTATTTTCATTGTTGCACTCTCTATTGTAACTCTGATTATTTTCATTTTCGCACACCATATTTTTGTTGGGTTTATGCATTATAGAGGAGAGAGATTCTACACAAGCTTAAGACATTTGAGGATAGCCAAGAACCAATCCCATAGAGGGGGACTAATAAAATTTATCTGTTCTCTTCACAAGTGTCATTATAAAATTATTCTTTACATATCTGGTTTCCATTGGATGATTGAAGTTATTACTCTTTCTTTTGTTGTTTAACTATGATTGTGACATAGATCAGGATTTTGGCAAGTTTTGTTTCTATCAGTTGTTGTAGATCTATAATGTTTATAAGCCATTTATATTGTTGAGATTGTTTCTCATCCACAATCATAAGTGGGTTCTTTTCATACATCATTGAGAAGAAAACACTACAACAAAATTGGCGACTCCACTAGGGAATAATTCCAATTCAGAACCTTGGGTCTTGAATCACAAAATTGGTGACTCTACTGGGTTTTATACTTCAGATCTAGAAACCTATGTGACCTTTGGTTTTGAGCTTAGGTTTCTTATTTTTTCAATTCTCTTAATGTTTCCTAGTTTTTTAACCCTAGATCTGATAAATTTCTGACTTCTGCAAGCTTTCTGGTCATTTTCACAAGTCACAAGAACCAGCTGCGACAAAGGTGGCACTTTTTTCTGAGATTTATTGATCAGGATCCACAAAATAGAAATTGTAGTTTTTAGCCCAAAAGTGCGATCTAGGCTTCAAAATGCACCTTTCATCCCAAAAAGTGTGATCCCTGCAGAGAAATAGCTCAGTACCTGCGATTTTGGGGTCTTAGGATTTTTCTTAGATCGGTTTCTCGGTTTTGTAGAGAGCTATATTCTAGGTGTCTTACTTCTATCTCATCCCATTTAGGCCTTGATCCACTCATTTTTACTCGTCAAAGTCGAATTTATGCTCCCCTAGGGTTTCTAGTACACTTCCTATTGGCATTATGAGACAAGTGTTGTCCTTGATGGCAAATCACTCAGATGATAAATTATAGTGCAGCAAAGTTATTTTCAAGTTCATGAAATTTTATGCAAAGAAAAGTTTATTTTATGTAGAGAAAAGTTCACGTAATTTTATGCAGAGAAAAGTTTATTTCATGTGGAGAAAAGTTCACGCACTTTCATGGTTGGTTCATGGTATTAGTCCCACAGTTTTTGATCCTATGGTTTGGCCCGTGGTATTGGTCCATGATTTTGAGGAGAGCTTGCTTATATTAAAGCAAAGGAGATCATTTGGCTTGGGTATGCTTTTGGGTTTGAATATTCTTAAGATCTGAAATATTGGGTTATTGTTTCAAAAGCTCGATCTATATGAAAGTGAAGTGGAAAGTGAATCTGTGAAGGGTGATCTCCCAAGCGCTGCAGCTACGGAAGTGCAGAGGCGCCACACGAGACGCCACAGAAGGTGCCACAGGAGACGCCACAGAGGCGCCACAGAAGGCGCAGTGCGGAGATGCCACAAAGGCGCCACAAAAGGCGCAGTGCGGAAGCGCCACAGAAGGCGCAGTGCGAAGGCGCCACAGAAGGCGCAGTGCGGAGACGCCACAGAGGCGCCACAGAAAGCACAGTGCGGGGGCGCCATAGAAGGTGTAGTGCGAACGCGCCACAGAAGGCGCAGTGTGGAGATGCCACAGACGCGCCACAGAAGGCGCAGTGCGGAGGCGCCACAGAAGGCGTAGTGCGGAGACACAACAGAAGGCGTAGTGCAGAGACGCCACAGAGGCGCCACAGAAGGAGCAGTGCGGAGGCGCCACAGAAGGCGCAGTGCGAAGGCGCCACAGAAGGCACAGTGCGGAGACGCCACAGAGGCACCACAGAAGGCACAGTGCGGAGGCACCATAGAAGGCACAGTGCGAAGGCGCCACAGAAGGCGCAGTGCGGAGACGCCACAGAGGCGCCACAGAAGGCGTAGTGTGGAGATGCCACAGAGGTGCCACAGAAGGCGCAATGCGGAGGTGCCACAGACCAGAGAAAAGGAAATTGCGTATCTGTCTTAAGATCTTTTGTTGACTGATTTTTTTGTTGATAAGGTGTTCTGGGTTTAGTTTGATATTATTGTGGATCTGGTTATCTGGGTGACTTACTGGTACTTGATGATCATTTGATGTTTATGGATCCAGTTTGAAATTTATGAAAAGTGGTCCTTGAAAGAAAAGAAGTAGGGGGTTGTAGCTCCCTTCCAGGAGAGACTGGAAAACGAGAGAGAGTTGTAGCTCTCTGCAGGTTGCAGCCTGCGTACTGGTAAAGGACTGCACCATTACAAGACCATTGTAAAAGGAGTTTCTAATTTGAAAGAAGATAGAGACGTATTGCAGCAGGTCGTTTTCACCCACATTGGGTTTCGACCTTATATCTGGTGTTCTTTGATGTGACTGTCTGTTTTTCTTGTTCATGCTCATTATTTTATGGTACTGATATGCAAAAATAAATCAAAGTATAAATAAGGAAGATTTGGTAAAAGGACTAGATAATACTAATTCACCCCCCCCTCTCAGTATTATTTTCAACAATCACCCAACACTATGAATGTACACCAGAAAACCAACAACACTTCTCTATAAGATACAAAATTCCAGCCTCTGGATCTCTGTGATGAGGGATCCATATATATATGATTACAAAGAGGTGAGTCATCTTCTATTATCTTGATTAGTGTCCTCTCTCTGATAGTTCCTGCTTCCACTTGGAGAATGATGATCTCTTACTCATCCCTGGTTGAAAATAGAGAGGCAAGTGTCAGAGGGGAAGCTTTTGGAAGATTCCATGATCTTCCACCTCGCATTTTTGTCCCTGCCATTTTTCCATTCCTGACCATCGCACCCTATAGAGGAGAAATTCAGTATGCATCGCACCTTGTACACTGGGAAGGTGATATGCATCGCACCCTCTGTACTGAGCTTTCAGTATGGTCTAGTTTTGACCATTTTTTGAGTATTTTTCAGTGGAGAACTTCTGGGAGATGATGTAATCAGTTGACCTTGTTCCTTTAGGTAGTGAAGCAACACTTTTAGGTAATTAGAAGCCCTCAGTTTATGGACATTTATGATTGGGGTTGAAGTGCCCAAAAATGTCTATAACAAAGCCTTAAGACAAATAGATGGCAAGTTACCTTATTTCATTTACTTCATTAGTAAAAATATGTGGAAGGGTGAATTGAACTACATTGTGACTGAGAAACAACTCCTAGTTGTTGTACATGCCTTGAACAAATTCAGACACTACATCACTACACATAATGACCATGCAGCTATCCAATAATTAATGAATAATCCTGATGTGAATGCAAGAATCCTTAAATGGTTGCTATGTTTATAGCAATTTGATTTAACTATCATTGACAAGCTACGAAAAGAAAATGTAGTTGCATAATTTCTGTCTAAACTTGCTTTGGCTGCAGGTGATGAAGGGATGGTCAATGATCAACTTCCAGATGAAAACTTATTTTCTATCTTAGTTCTCTCTCCATGGCTTTCTAACATAGCCAACTACCTCATCGTTGCAAAATTTCATCCAAATTGATCATCTAGGGAAAAGAGAAAAATGTAAGGAAGAGTGCCCCTTTAACTTGGATTGGGGAAAATCTCTTCAATATGGGATCAGATCGGATCTTAAGGAGTTGTGTTAGGGAAGAGGAAGTGTTTGAAATCCTCTCAGCCTCTCATGGTGGGCCCTGTGGAGGTCATTTTTCTGCCAATAGAACAACTTTCAAAGCTCTATAAGCTGGCTATTATTGGTCCACCCTCCACCAAGATGCAAGAAGATATACTAGAAGATGCGATCAGTTCCAGACTGTGGGGAAACCACAACCATGTATTAAATGTTTCTAAAACCCCAGGTGGCCTTGGAGATATTTTACAAGTGGGACATGGATTTTATTGGGTCAATTGATCCACCATGAGGGCAGAAAAAATACATCATTGTGTGCAATGATTATTTGAGAAAGTGGGTTGAGACAAAGGTTGCCCGGGAAGAAACATATGAGAAAGTGGTTAAGTTATTATGGGAGAATGTGTTATACAAATTTAGGTGCCCCTGAGAGATAGTCACTAATCAGGGAGCTCAATTCACAACACATCTTACCAAGAGCTTGTTAAGTTGGTATCATACCAAACACATAAAATCCACTACCTTTCACCCTCAGGAAAATAGACAAGTAGAGGTTACAAATAGAGCATTAGAGGGCATCCTCATGAAGGTTTTGAGTGGTATAAAGAGGGATTAGGCATACATATTAGTGGAGGCCACTTGGGCTTATAACATAACTTGGAAAATAACTATTGGTTTTACTGCATGTGATATGGTTTATTGAAAGAAATATATACTCTTTATTGAGTTTTAGTATAATACTTTGAGAAGGGTAGGCCAATTGGACTCAGATGTCACCAAAGTAGAACAAGAGAGGTTTCTCTAGTTGAATGGTGTGGATGAGTTCAGAATTCAAGCCCTCGTGCACATTGAAGTTATAAAATTGCATAGGAAGGTCTGGCATGATAGGCATATCAAGGACAAAGTGTTTTCGGAAGGGGATTGGGACCTACTACATGACTCTAGGTTCAAGGATTTCAAAGGAAAATTAATGTGAATATTGTTAGGCCCATACCTAAGAGAGAAATTTCATGACAATGGAGTTGTTCAAATCAGGACCATTCATGAAGAAGGGATTCCCTTTCTTGTCAATGAATACATGTTGAAGGTATACTAAAAACCTATGTCTAAGGAAGAATTCATCAACACCATCATTAGAGAGGTCAATGTGATTGGAAGTGTCATAGCTTCTAGTCCATAGCATTTCTAGATATTGCATTGAAAAAAGAATTACAAATAAAAGGTCTAGATGAAAAGCTTTATGAGACATCTTAGGCCAATGCTTGGGTTGAAAACCTCTCTAAGGCAGCCTAGAAGTAAAGAGAAAAGAAGAAAATAAAGATCCCTGGGTAAAAAACTCTCTTGAGGCACTCATGGAAGGAATACAGGTTGAAAATATCTCTTGAGACAGCCTATGTGACTAAACAAAAAACAAGAAAAACAAAGAAAAGCCTAGGACATGGATCCACAACATGTTTGTTAAATTGTTTTGGTCATTTTGTAGGTTTGAAGATAGTGGCGGATTCCATAACTACATGGATATCATCTTCAAGATTCTCTCTACTTCTCAGTCCATCCACTTCATATCCACCATCCAAACTCACGTGCTCACCACTACCCATCATCCAAGTAGATCAAAATTCAAATTTCAGCCCCTCTCTAGATTGCTACAAGAAGAACCTGTAGTTGCTGCAGGAAGGTCCTATAGTGCTACAAGAGGCCTCCAAAAAGATACAGGAGAGAAATCTAAATGTCAAGACCACCAAGCATGAACTTTCCAAGGATAAATAAGGTTCTCCCACTATGGTCCACCATATATCCATCATTCATCCATCCCAGTTGATAGGAAAATTAATATTTTTCAGTAAATCCCTCCACTCTTTCTCACCCTCTAAATTTTTTTTGCAAAACACATAGAGAAAATTGTCTCCATTTTCACAAACCTACACTACTCCCTCAGAGCCATAACATGATCCTTGATACCATTTGCATCCTTTCTCATCATCTCTATGTAGTTTGAATACCCTAGAAGAGAAGAAAATGACTACTACAAGAAGAGAACCTCCTCGTGTAGCAGCCTATTAAAACCTGAAAGAAATCCATAATCTTATTTGTTCCATCAGTAGAGGGTCTAATAAGAACTCATGAGGCACTTCACAGTAGTCATAGCACTCGAAGCATGACTCTCAACCATCAGTAGCACCTTGAACATCAACAAAGCACTTTCACTCATAGAAAAACCAAAAGTCAAATACCATGAGGGGAAAAGAAGATATACACAAGAAAAAGAAAAACACAACAAGGCAAATCCCTTGGTGATAGTACAAAGGTCCATCTCTAGCATGCACATCCCTACATCAATCGATCGCAAGGTAGGCACGGGTATCAAAAACTATCATCTCCTCCCTATGTGTAAATAATGGAAAGTGTATAAATGTCGAGAGGAAGTATTTTTATAAGCAGGAGGTGGTAGTTAACATGGTCACCCTCTATCAGTAAAAGAAAGTGATTATGAACCCTCATTCAATGTGGAGGTGTCAAAATAGTCAAGTTAGGATCACAGAGCATGGGTGTTGATTACGAGGGACAAGGGAATGATTACTCCAAGTGGGGACAATAGTCCAAAATAGGAAACCTCATGTATCTGCCAAGTCATCACAGTGTTCCAGCCCAAGCCATAAAATGACATATTATATAGTAGGTCTTGAATTATCTTGCATTTACATTCATTTCAAAATCAGTTAACGTGAGGATGAGCTTGGGTTACCTTCAAGGAGAGTCGAACCCTGCTCTGCCATCTCTACAAATGAAAGCTACAGGAAGCTACAGGGAGCTTGTAAATTCTACAAGAATCCTGAGAAACTGTTACAGGAAGCCTAAAGGGGCGAAGGAACATTGTCAAGGACCAAATTGGTCTCCATATTATTATCTTTATCCCAAGCCATGTGATAAAATGTAAGTGCACCCTCTCCTTCACTTGTCCATAACTTGTATGTTGGTGCATCCTAAAGTCTGTAGGAAATATAAGTCATTTTGTGAATTGAAATAACTTTTCTAGATGTAGATTAGAGGGAATATGGGAAATTATAATCAACTGGAGATTTCAACCCTCTACTGCCACTGAATTCCACATCAAAAATATTACAGGAAGCATCTCTCCTTCACTTAGTTGAAAACATAGAAAAGAGATGGGGGGAGGATTCAATAGAAGGGAACCATAAGACATTAAAAGAATCGATATACACCCTCCTATTTTAGACATTTTTAAAATACATCAGTGGCTATGATTCTTTGAACTGTTGAAGGGATATGACGATGAAATTCCATATGAATTTTCCATGCCCCTGAAATCTCAGACAAAGGTCAGTGCCAACACTATGGTGAAGGTATTAGCTATTTCAATCATCCCTAAGCTAATTAGCAGGGTGACAACCCTAACCCTAGGGATCCAATGGAAAAGAGAAGACAAAACCACCAGTGCCATTGCTAAAAAATAAATCCTTCACTTCCAATGAAAAACCTATTGAGGAAATCCTACCATATCGCTAGGATGAGGTGACCTACCATATCCTAAAATAAAACTCATGTGAAGGGAGGCTCAATGTAGTATATTGTTGCCACTTTAGATTACTCCATGAAGTAAGTTTTCAAGTAGAATTTCCTCTGGCTCAAAGACTCATTGTACCATACTTCCCCTTTTAGTCCATCAGGGACATGATTTAAAAAGTCATAGAGGGAAAACACCAGCACCTACGCCACCATGGCCTCATTAAATTTATAGTGGTGTACAACTTGAAAAAACTAATGATCCTTGTCCTTTGGTCCAAATTCATTCACATGGATAGGGAGACATTCATTGACACTCAGACCCTCACACCAGGTGAGATGCCAACCTCTAGTGTTGGAGGAAGAGAAATGAAGGAAGGAGAATAAGAGGGGTTAGACGTAGAAGAGGAAGGAGAGATAGATGCAGAGAATATAGAGGAAGAACTAGAGGTAGAGGTAGAAAAAGAGAAGGATGAATAGGAAGAGGGGAGAAATAGGAAAAAGCAAGCCCTGAGAAAATTACTGAATCTAGAGAAAGAGGGTTATCCCCAGAGAAAATAAGTTTGTCTCCACGGCCCAATGAAAAAGAGGTAGCTTGCACCCTAGCTACCATGAACGCCTAAATCAAACCCAAAAACAAAAGGGAAAGGAAATATCCCCTCTACTTTAAGACGCGGAAAATCACTAGGATCAAGAAAGCGAGGCCTCAAACTCCCACAAAGGCCCCTATCACAATTGAAGAGTACCAAAATAAGAAAGAGGATGTAGGACCCACTAAAAGAAAATTTGAGGAGGTCACCTCGTGAGAAAACATATCAAAGATTCCTATAGCATATGTAACGAGGCCCACCAGTATATTGGCCTCCTTTAAACAACCTAAGACACCTACCATCCTCCAATAAAATGGAAAGGGGAGCTGAAAGAAGAACGAAGCATGCTACAGGAAAAACAAATCATGCTAAAGGAAAAATAAGGTCTACCATAGGAAGAACAGACAATGCTATCAGAATGGAAGAATGAGCAAAGGAAGGGCAGAAGGTAAGAAAACACCTACAGAATGGGGCAACTTCCTAAAAAAAAATCAGAAAGACTTCTTAGAGCTCGAGGATCCTATTCCACAACCTAGTTTGAGCTCATATTATAAATTCATTGAAGGGGGGAGAGTTATTCCCCAAAGAATTGCAGTTCCACTTTTTCTTGAAGTAGAAGCAGAAAGAGGAAGAACCCATATATAGATGAAAATTACTAAGTCCAAAAAGGTGGAAGGTGTGGGCCTCATGGAAGAGAAGGTCCTTGAAACGGGAATGGAATTAACCTTGCTAAGAGATAAAGAGACCAAAATGAGGGAAAAAATACAAGTAGAAAATAGATGGTTGACGAAGAAACTACAAGAGAAGGAAATCCAACTAGCCATAATGGCAAGCCTCTCCATGGAGGAATTACAGTGCAGACAACCATCCAACTCGTATGCACTTTTTATGAAAGAGAAGTGGATGCAATTCCATATCAAAACCCTAACATAATATGGATCCATGCCATTTCAAGACTACAAACAATTCATTCAAATATGTGACCAAAGTAGCTTAGAAGACATAGAAAATGTGGTTGAGTTCTACATGCATAACCTCATCTTGATTGATATGAGTATTTGAGATCCCAATGCAAAGCTGATGGCCCTAGCATCTTTGATGACTCATGAGGTGGCAAGAGCTAAGGAGGCAAGTAAAGTCATAGCAAAGGAAGAGAAAGAACCACTATATATTAGGGAAAAGCGTATAAGCCCAATGGATGTCATTAGAAATCATAGCATCATCTTCAATGATGCTGATATAGAACCTGAATACCTTTCCACCCAGGAGTAGGACATATCACATTTTTAAGACACACTTAGGTTGTTAGGGACAGAAAGCCAGCAATCATGCCAAATAAAATCGAATGCCTTACCCCACAGTCTCCAAATCAGGGAGTACCACTCTCCTAAAAGGTTGAGTAATGCATTAGAGAGGACATCCCTATACAAAATAATCATGCAAAGATTAAAATTAGCTAGATTGGACTGAAGATCAGTCCACCTTTGCTGCTAGGCCTACAAGAAGGAAGAACTGAAGAAGAGGAGAGGAGGCAGTGGACAAACATAGAAAATAATGGAGGATTCTATCCTCAAGAAGGCACATAATATGAGGAGCCTTGGAATGTCATAGAGGCCACTAGGGCCATGAAATACATGGACATAGATGACTGAGTTGCTCTGAGGATGACAAAAAAATTCAATAGGGGGATGATAATGAATCTTATCAATAGGTATATCAGAAGGGTCATAATGACATCCTCCATCCTTAAAATTATCTCTTTCTCACATTTATTTACAATTTATGTTATTATTCTTTATGAGAGGTGTGAAAGATGTGTTCCTATGTCATGTCGCATAATATGGTTTAAATGAAGGAATTGGAACAACTTTGAGATAATTTCAATGTAGGAGCTCAGAGTATAAAATAGGGAGAGATTATAGGAGGTTTTCCACCTCCTTAACCTTCTTAAATCAACCAAGATCGCCACTTTATCAGTCATCAACTTGAAGTCACTAGAAGCTAAGCGAGACATGGTTATTTGCAGCTAAGCCAATGCAGTTCAAGGAAGATCTAGATCCACCTTTCTTGAGTTTTGAGAGACAAAAATATCTATTTTTTATGGATTTTTTTGTAGATACCCTTTTGTATAAATAAACATGTGAAGGAGCTCATTAGGATTCAAACTTTATTTTTGGATAATAATTTATTGATCGCAAGCACTTGTGACTGATATTTTTGACTTGTTATGTGATGTATTTGACATTTCTGCAATAATACTGAGATTTTTCTTATTGATCCATCATTGAGTTAGTTCAGAGGACTAAGGCTCTTGGGTTTGAGCCCAATCCTAGTATCTTAGGTCCCTCTTATGTATTGATTTCCTCTTTAGCTTAGAATGTTTGTTAGTAGTTGTGTTTTAGTAGAATTATTTCCTCAAAATCCTTGTGACTGTTTCCTTTATCTCATCTCTCTGATATCAGCCTGATTAGAGGAATCTAAAATCACAACCCAAAAACACTATGTTGATGAATTCTTTGAAATTCTACATTGGTTATCTTATTTTACATATAATTGTTGTAGCTTAGAAGTTGATTCATTTCATAGATTATATTTTGTGGCATAAATTAGATAGTTTCTAAATTCAACTTATCTATTCCAAACTTGGTTATGATATTTTGTGAATGATAAGAACAGAATGTGCATGTCATGTTGCAGGCCTATTGGACCTGTAAGAAAGCCACCTTTTCACCATCTCCATCTAGGGCTTCTCCACTCTCCTTTAATGAATCTCAGCCACTGTTATTGAGCTCTACCTTTCAGGTCACTGTGAGTAGCCCTCTTAGTCCAAAATTGCCATTCCTGAAGTGTTGAGATTGTCTAGGGGTGTTTTTCACCTTCTATCCTTTGACCACAACCTTAATCCATATTTGCATCCCTTGATATCATCAGTCTTACCTTCCAAACCCTCCCGAAAACCTTCCTGTAGAATTACAGGTCTTCCTGTAGCAATACAAGGATCCTATACAAACTTCCTATAGCATGCCTATAGCAACCTGTTTTTCTCTTATTTTAACCTCTAATGAATGTTTGACTTAGTTTAGGAGTAGGTTGACCCCCCAGCTTGGACTCCATGATCAAAGGTGGCAACTAGGCCATTCGAGCCATCATTTTTCCTTCACTGCAGGAGAGACTAACATTAGTTTATTTATCACATATTTGATCGATAGATAGATGATGCATGAAATACTGAGTTATGAAATGGTAGAATAACTTCCTATTTACAAGTAAATTTGATAGCTAGATGGTGGATTGTAATTAATGTAGTTTCATTTTTGTAAATAGCATAGTTATGGTGTTCTTTCATGAATTGATCCAATAACATTTCCAAGTTGGTCGCATCTACAAGTGATACTTGAAAAGAATTTAATTCTTCTACATTAGAGATAACTTTCAAATTGCACTTTCAATAGTTAGTTTCCCACTTATCTAGTAGAAGAATGGTTTTGGAGGCATAATGATCAAATGACCTAGTTGAGGATGGCATGAGTAGAATTCCATCTATTGTGTATATAGCACTATCACCTAGAATTTTGTACAAACCCCGAGTTGATAAATAGAGTTGAGGAGCCCCTGGGAGTTGCAACACTCCTGGTGTTATACCAAGGTTCACCAATTTTGGCGTCATTGTTGGGGATTGATCCTGAGTCACTTGCATGATAGGTGGGAATACTCATCACTATACTACAAGAAGCTATTGAAAAATACCTAGTTAAATAATAGGGTTGATAGAGGAGTGGTTGAAATTGCAAATTAAGACCCTAGCGCAACATGGATCCATTCCATTTAAATATGACAAAAAATTCATTGAATTATGTGACCAAAGTAGTTTAGAAGACAAAGAAAAATTGGTTGAGTTCTACATGCATAACCTCACCTTAACTGATATGAATATTTGGGATCCCAATGAAAATTTGGGGGACATGCAATTGATGGTCGTAGCATCTTGGATGACTCATCAAGTGGCCATAGCTAAGGAGGTAAGGAAAGTAATGGAAAATGAAGAGAAAGAACCACTACATATCAGGGCAGAGCAGATAATACCAATGGCTTTCATTAGAAATTGTAGAATCATCTCCAAAGATATCGATTTAGCATCCAAATAAATTTCCACACAAGAGTAGGCCATATCACATTTTGAAGACAAACTTAGGATGTTAGGAATAGAAAGGTAGAAAACATGCCAAAGAAGATGGAATGCCTTACCTGAAAGTCTTCAGGTCACAGAGTATCACTCTACTAAAAAGTTGAGGAATACATTGGAAAGGACAACTCTATACAAAAGACTCATGCAAAGAATAAGAAACAATTATATTCTACTCAAACTCAGTTAAAGAATATGAGGGAAAGTAGTGGGTAGACATGGAAAAGAATGTAGGGTTCTACCCTCAATAAGGCACATCATATGAGGAGCCTTGGGATGTCAGAGAGGCCACCAGTGACATGAAGGACATGGACATAGATGATTGAGTTTCTCAGAGGATGAGCAACAACTTTACTAGTGTGGTGATGGTGAGGCTCCTCAATAGGTATATCATAAGGGTTATAATGCCATCATCCAACATTAAATTCCTCTCTTTCTCACTATTATTTATAACTTTTGTTATATTATGCTTAGTGAGAGGGGTGAAATATCTATGTCATTTGGCCTAATATGGTTTAAATGTGGGAATTGGAACAATTTTGAGATAATTTCAATAAAAGAGATCAAAATAGACAATTGGAAGAGATTATAGGAGGTTGTCCACCTCCTTAAACTCCATACAACCAAAATCACCACTTTATCTCACATAAACTCAAACTTATAGGTGGCCAAGAAGCATGAGGTCATAAGCATCCAAGTCAGCACAGTTGAAGGAAGATCTAGATCCACCTTTCTCGAGTTTTTGGAGACAAACATCTCTATTTTCTAGGGAGATTTTGGTAGCTGCAATTTTGTATAAATAAACATGGCAAGGAGCTCATTAGGATTCAAACTTTGTTTGAAACTAAGAAGCTACTCAGCTCAAGCACTTGTGAATGCTAATTTTTACTTATTATGTGATGTATTTGACATTTCTACAATGATAATGAGAATTTTATTATTGATCCATCACTGAGTTAGTTTAGAGGGTTGAGGCTCTTCAATTAGGGCCCAAACCCAAAATATTAGGCCCCTATTATGTATTGATATTCCTCTTTAGATTATAATGTTTGTTAGTTGCTATATTTTAGAAGAATATAGTTCCTCAAAAAGCTTGTTATTGTTTCTTCTATCTCATCTCTCTCATGGGAGACTAATTAGAGGAATCTACAATCATAGCCCTAAAAAATTATGTTGATGATTTATTGGAGAGTCTACATTGGTTATGTTATTTTACACATAATTTTTTTGTAGCTTAGAGATTTTATTCATTGCATAGATTAGATTTTTTGGGATAAGTTAGATAGTTTATAAATTGAACTCATCCTTTCCACCATTCCTTATGATGTTTTGTGAATGATAAGAAGATCCTATGCATGTGATGTTGAAGGACTGTTGAACCTACAGGCAAGGGACATTTTCAACATCTCCATCTAGGACTTCTCCACTCTCTTTTGATGAATCTCAACCACCTTTCTTCGGCTCTCCCTTGTAGGTTACCTTGAGTAGCCCTCTTAGTCCAAAAATGGCCTTCCTAAAGTGTTGATCTTGACTAGGGGTAGTGGTCACCTTCCATCCGTCCACAAAAACCTTCATCCATCTTACCATCCCTTGATCTCATCGTTATTACCTTAAAAACCCTATCAACAACCTTCCTATAGCATTATAGATCCTCATGTAGCAATACAGGGATCAATTAGCATGCCTATAGAAGCCTATTTTGCCCTTATTTTGACCTGTAATGGAAATTGACTTAGTTTCTGAGTCGGTTGACCCCCCAGCTTGGACTCTATGATCAAGGGTATCACCTGAGCATTCATGCCATTATTTTTCCTTCACTGCAAGAGAGAATAACATGTTATGCTCTTGACCTGCGAGAAGATGCTAGGATACCAAATATGTGAAGAAATACAACCCTTGACATAGAACAAAATGAGAAATAAAAACATGTATTTTATTATCCAGAGATGAAAGCAATGTTCACTTGCCTCTTCGAGGGGGAAACCTCCAGTAGAACAGTGCTTGATTACAGAATAAGACATGATGCTCCTCAATAGGGATTATCTATCCTTTATATAGGATTCATACATGCAATACCATGGGTCAGTACCATGGTTCTATTAATACCATCTATACCATGGCCCATTTGCAACTAAATGTGATCCCTCATGCAACATGGTTCCACTAGGGTATGGTTTCACCAGCACCCACTAGGCATTAGACCTGCTAGCATGTCAACAAAGTCATGTTCTCAAAATTCCTCTCAACGTCAAAAACATAGTGTATATGGACTTAAAGGAAACCTAGGCTAGGTTCATAAAAAATAGCTACAACTGTTGTGTGCCCACCCTCCTGTAGTTTCAAGGAGACTCATGGCCCAATTCCTGATACCTAAATTCTCACTTTTGATAAAATAACTAGCTTGGGGATTGGTTAAACTAAGTATACCCATAAATTTGGAAATCAACTGACTTAATATGAATACATAATTATGCATTCACCATGCACACAATAATGAATAACATATTCTGGAAACACTTTAAAATTCATGTGCATACATGACACAGTCCTAATCATGAAGATACAGTGAGCATCAAAATCAGACATTCATTTACATTTACAAACATGCAAGATCTTGCACTATTCACAATGTAACAAGATTCATCCCACTCCATAAGGCAATACACATAAGCAATGAACACTTATCTGTGTGTTTGATGATGACTGAAAAATGAAGGAAGGACTACAAATCTCCACTCAATTGTAAGCTAGGAACATTGCAATCTTTCTTGTAACTAATTACCTTGAGCTAGTTCCAAAGTCTGAGGGGATGCAGATTAAGGGAAATTCAAATTCTAGGCTTAATCACATAACTAGGAGTAGTAGTCCATTGTTTAGTTATTTTATCAATTTATTTGTAATAGTAAGCTCCAAAGTGACTTACCAGCCAAGTGCAATGATAGAAAATTTGTCGCTAGTCATATCAAAAGAGATTGAAGGAACATAAGTGGAACTAATGTCCAAGAAATCTTGCTAGGAAAAGTTGTTGTCCTCTTTAGAGTCAACTATCTCCAGAAAATGAAGAGCCCAACAAATAATTGTCTTTATATAAGATAACGTGAATGCTAAGTGAAATAACAACCTTGAGATAGGCTTGGGATAGTGGTGGCCTGCAAGCTGATTGTTGAGGGACAAAGTCCCCTAGGGCCTTGGGTCAATACCTTAGCAAAGTGGGGGTTATCTACAAAGAAAAACAAACATTCCATACATCCATGATACTAATATAAACAAACTACATGAATAGAGGTGCACCTAGGGGTCCTTCATTTGGGGTAGATCCACCCAAGGTCTAAACCCTCTCAGAGTTCCTTTCGATCCTTCAACTGGAAAGGCAATCAATTCAAGGAGGTATAATAGTATATGGACCAAGCAACATAAGCAAATGAACTTCATATCATATTCAAAGGTAGTTAGTTATACAATTGAAACAACCAACCATTCATATGTAAATTATAACATTGATATCATAAGCATGAAGAAGATTAATATCAATAACAAAACAAGTGTTTCTTTTATTATAGATAACTAAAATACAGTAAGGAATGAATTCACCCGAGTCTTCCTTTCACAGGCTCCAAGTGGAACCGTCCTCCGGATTCGTCCAATCTCAAGTCTTCAACAAACTCCTTCCATGACTCACTCAAGGATATCTCAACTAATTGAAAGACATCATAACTCAAAGAAACAAGGGTTTCCTATAATGGGGGAAGTGCTGGAAGCACAAGGATCTTTAGACCTGATTAAGGATAATATCAACAGAATGATTTTTCTCTCTCTTCTCTCCTCCCTTAGGCCTTCTCATTGAAGCTTTTTTATAATTCTCCCAAGGTAGTTTTTTAGTTTGGAATTCGTTGGGAACAGTTGGGCCATGGACACTAATAGGTAATCAACAGGTAAAACCCATGATGTCTGCCCGAAATTAAGGAGATTTAATTTTTTAAGTGTTTTAAGACATATACATCGGTTGGGTATACACAGACCCATGTACACACGTGTTTAGCTCAGGGAAATGTCGTGTATAGGGAGTAAAAAAGTTTTTTTTTAAGTATTTGGACCAGGTCTAAAAGGAGGGGTTGTCCTAGGCCATGAGTGCAGCATTACAAACATCAAGAGTGAGATTTGGAGCTATAACAAATGCCCCCTAATATATGAGATTAGAAGGGGTAAATGTATTGAGTAGGTGCATGGAAAGGAAACCTGTCAAAAACTGAGAAGGACTTCACCAAAGTTCAACTTGCCAAGCCACAAAAGAAGATCATAAAGAAACACTGTCTGAGGTGGGCATACCCATGCTTAGAGAAAGTAGAACATGTCTGAATATTAGGTACAAGTAGATCCACTAAGTATACAAGTATAAAAGACTGAAAAATACATAATGGATCATCTGATCATGATCGAACAAGTACATGTCTGAATATCACATATAAGAATGTCAATGATGTTGAAGGATGAAGCGGATCACTGATATCAAGGACTGATCCCAAAAGTACCAAATGGACATGATGGAGTAAGATGGGACTACACTGCAAACTCAGGTGCCAGCATATAGAATGTCACCATGAATGATTGCAACATATAAGGTGGAGTGGTATCAACTAGCAGCAATAGGAGCAACTTTCAAGTGAACCAATGAATGCTGATGCAACTTGAGGTCTTCACCGACCGCCCTGGTACATTTCTACACCATGGGAATAAATGATCTGAAGTCGGCTATGTGAGTAATCATTTCATTACCGGTGATTGATGTATACCGTTAACAAATGTGAGACCACTCACCGATAATGATAATGAGCGTCACGGTACCCAATACAATCTAACAAGTGTGAATAGATGAGCTGCAATCGAACACCTGTAAGAATCTATCAATCAAGAGAATATGATGGTTTCCCACTGTTGATAGCGAAGGATCTTCCACTAATGACTACAAACCCTAAGGTATTGCCAAATGGACTCTAGATCTTTTCCCAAGAGCAATGAGTCGTAGTCTATGGGGAAATATATACTAGAAGGAAGGCATTAAGGCATCAAGGCATCTTTCATCAATCTAGTGCGTGTAACTCGTAGGCCAATAATGTGGAAGGAATCAGATGAAAAAGATGTAGTAACTCGACTGAAGCACATTTCTAGTGTACACAAGATGTGGCTAGCGCATGACATAAACCCTCTGAACCAACCAATAATGAAAGCTGACACAGAGGTGAGGTATCCACCAATAGGGTCAAATGGAAACCAAGGTACTACATGAATCCCAATGTGTGATTGTGTAAGCTGATGTCAAACACAAGGGAAACCACTCAATCAAAGACCCATGATACTGATCAATGCTAAGCACAAGGTGAACTATCAATAATGAAAATAGGGCTAGGGTGTGGCTCTAGGCCTGTCCTTAGAGCAAGATGTCATTGTTGATAAGAACAAGACCTGCCAGCAAGAAATCAATGGAGACCTTCTCAAACCGGCACGAGTAAAGGACCAATATAACTAATGTGATGAGAGATAAGACACTGACAACTAGGGATGGCCGATTGAAAAATGAATCAAGAGACACTGCAGAGAGGCTGACTCAGGCTAACTTCCCTTGAACAAAAGCATGACTCAATGTGACTATGTGGGAGCATATGATGACTCTGTATAAGTTCGTCATGTAGGAGGCACGAAAGAACCCTCCATATGATTATAAGAGATAACCAATTGTGGGAGAACTGACTCAATAACAAGGTTAAGGCATACCTAAGTCAAACTAAATCCCACCCAAATGGAGGAGACTTTGTTTTGATTGCTTTGTTCAAGGGCAACACGACTGACTCTAGCTGTCAACAATAAGTGGAAATATTGTTATGTTCCTGCTCTTTTTGGAATATATAAATTTTTTTGTCTTTTTCTTTAATCTGGAAAAGGAATAAAAGAATGCTATAGTACAATGGAAAGAACTAGTGTCGGTGAAATAGATGATCTAGTTCTTGGGACTGGAACAATCCTATGCTCAATGGAGGGAGGTAACAACTAGTCAAAAACACTCAAAGGTGTGTTCCTTCCACAGGTCAAGGTGTGTTAAGTTGAACAAGTCAAGGGAATGAAAGTTAAATTTTATGGTTGTCATGGTCAAAATTTGGCTTAAACATGAGTCTAGTGAAGCTGGCTCAAGGCCAAAAGGTGCAAATGGTCAAAATGAAATGCAATAGTACAACTCAACACAAATGAGCCTCTAGGGTATAAGGCTAGAACGAAGCGAAGAAGAAAAGAGGAATGAGTCTTCATCGCATAAGTCATGGTAGGACTACAGAGGACTCTCAAGCCTACTCAGATCGAGGCAACGTGGGCAACAAATTTCAGTGAGGTGCTAACTACGATGCCCATGAAAAGGATGGCTCTACCATTGTGCCATGATTTAAAAATCAGTGAGTGAAGATGGTTTACGAACCATAACATGATGGGATCGACCCTATGGCAAGTGTATCGACAAATTGAGGCTAGTATTCATAATGCAACGGAAAAAATGGATTCCCTAAAATATATGCTAGTGGGAAAATGATACCTGCCATGACGGGTCAGTAGTCATGGAAACGTCTCGAAATTGTCGAAAAAGCATCCAAAATGTCCTGAAAAATCAAACCATTCTCGACATTCCAAGCTCCCAAGTTAAAAGTTACATGAGACCAAACAAAATCAATTTTTGAAAAAGAATTGACATTTTCAAAGCTTATAAAATAGCTTTTCGACTCACCATTATCACTGTTTGATTTGAGAGCAAAGGAGTGAAGCAAAAGGAGCAAACATTGCCATTCACCAAATTTGACTATTCAAATCTTCCCAAAATCACCAGGTAACCCTTAAAATTATCTTGCATTCAATTGTGATTGGTTTTAGAATTTTTAATTCATGTTTCACCGTTGAATTATTGTCAAAAAAATTGTCGCGACGTATATGCGAGTTGGCTATGTGCAACCCGTGTATGCGCAGGCTCTAGACGCAACTATGTATGAAACGGACCCACGTATACACCGCAAAAACTTCAGAACAAAAATATAACAGTTGAAATTTGTTTTTTCTTCAGGATTCCAATCACTTGGAGGGAAAGAGAGCATGCCTTAGTGGATGATGAGGTTATGAACGATCCTAATGCCCTGGATGCCTTAAGAGGAT
Source organism: Pinus taeda (assembly GCA_000404065.3). Lineage (NCBI taxonomy): Eukaryota > Viridiplantae > Streptophyta > Pinopsida > Pinales > Pinaceae > Pinus > Pinus taeda. Next base: position 24,457 of record APFE030660080.1, read on the forward strand.
GCAGTATGCTAAAGTTCTTTAAAATGCCAAACATGAAAGCAAACACTCACCCACTCAAAATGCTCATTCACTACAGGAGCATAGAGGATGACTCATTTATGATTGATCAAATGCCACTCAAGATAGAGGTTGAGGATATTTATTTCATCAGAGGCCTTTCCCAGACGGGAGAGGTAGTACATTCCACAAGCAGATCACAAGGCAGTGTCTCTATCGAGGACTACGTGCATATATACTACCTGGGTCATCCAGCAAAGTTTGGAAGTCAAATTCCAGTCAAGCATGTCGAGAGTTTGTCATTGAGGATCATCATGTTCACTATAGACAAAGTGAATAGATCAGCTGCCTTACACCAGGCTTCACGGCTAGCCATGAACTTGGTAGTAGACTGTCTCACCATAGTATTTGATTGGTGTACTCCTCTTCTCACCAACTTGAAGAGCCAGCTAACTTCTATCAAGAAGGGGTAGACCAAAAGCTTTGGGTATGGAACTATTTTCTGCTCTTTCTTCTTTGAGAGGGTCCTAGCACTTTGTCCTAGAGTATCAGATTCAATTAGCACCCCATGAGATCCACGAATGGGAAGGTGGGCTGACTTGATGAAACGACTAGGAGGTGGGGACATTCCATGGACTGCTTTCAATGATGACTTCTTCTCCTAGTGGGAGCAGCAAATCATTGTCGTAGACGACTACCCCTATGCTAGGATGGACTTCTGAGGAGATCCTGATCTAGCTTTACCACCAACCGTACCATGGGGCAATATAGGTAACAAATGTTTTTAATTTTATGATTTTTATGATTTTTCAATTATTATAATGCATTTTCAAAAATATTTTTGATAGGATTCAACTGACTAATATGATGATCATGTTTGAGACATTGGGCCAATATGACCAGATGGGTTCCCACAGCATGGACGTTGCGGCCAAGATGCCAAAGAGGCGGCTGCGGACATAGAGTGACTTCTACACACAGTTCAACAACACTTGGTGAGACTAACTCACCGAGTACCGATGGAGGTTGTACAGGATCTCCCTATAGACATGCAGCATCATGTGGTTGGCATGGGACTAGACTGGGTTCGTACTCTTAGGTGTGTGGCCAAAGCAGTAGTCACATACTTAGCCGCTCATCCTGAGTCGAGGCATTAGATGTACTGGACATGATTATGGGAATCTGAGTCCCAATTTTTGTATATTATTTGGGACACACTTATGTACACCCAAGATATGTTATGATATCTATATATATATATATATATGTATATATATATATGTATATACATATACATATATATACATACATATATATATATATATATAATATATATATATATATATATAGTATATATGTAGATATAATATATATATATATATATATATATATATATATATATAATATATATATATATATATATATATTATATATTTGACCTTTTGATGCTCGATTTTATTATGTTGAATGAATGATGTGCCAGTCTAATGCTTGATTAGTGATAGAATTAGCTAACCAATTATGAGATATTGGAATGTGAAAATAATTAATGTAAGTAAATGATATTTGCAACAACCTCACCCTTAAATATTAGCGATATAAACATGGATCCCTTGCCCGATAAATGTTATTCAATTATGACACTATCAATTGTGAATCAAGATTGACTACCAACGAATCGATTTTATAAGAAATTACTTCTGATAGTAAATTAGTGATGGAAGTATACTCAACCATATTATTTGAAGTGGGACCAATGCATACTCCCCTTAATACCATAAACTGACCAGTTGGATAGTAGATTACCTAAGCTATGGAAGCGAGGTTTCGAGTGTGCCGACTAGCACCATCAGCGAATCCAAAATTGACTAAGTCATCCATCAAAACCTACCACAAACAAACCAAAAAATGTCGATATCAAAAAATCCGAATGTGCTATGTACAAACATACAAAATGTACAAAGAAGCCATTACCTACCTGCTACTTAAGGAAAGTACTTCTTGAAGTAGAGCCCGTTTTAAGGCTCTGCCAACTTGTTTCCTTCAAAATTGATTAACTCATATGCCCCTTTTCCTAAAACTCATTTAATTATAAAGGGATTGTACCACATAGGCTTGAACTTTCCTGCCCCCAAGGCCTCATCATCTTGGTCATAGACCAAGACAAGGTCGCCTTCAGAAAAGACTCGAGGATGGACAACTTTATCATACTCAATTTAAACCCTTTTCTTATGAGCCTCATTTATTGTGGCGGCATCTCGATGCTGCTCATCGAGATGTTCCAAATGAAGGAGGTGCTCTTCAACACTAGAGGTCTCTGGAAGGAGCTTAATAGCTAACTTAAGAGATGGAATTTCACATTCAACAGGAAAGATAGATTCCATCCCATAAACTAACTAAAAAGGTGTAAAACCTGTAGCAGTCTTTATAGAGGTTCGGTATGCCCAAAGAGCCGGATACAACATAAGATGCCAATTGGACCGATTTTTGTCGATCATCCTTTGTATGATCATATTAAGGGTTTTTTTAATTTCCTTGACCTATCCATCGGCGTGAGGATAATATGGAGACAAGTGCTCCTATTGGAAACCCAGTTTAAGAGCCAATCCAGACATTAGTTGGTTCTAGAAATGACTGCCATGGCCATTGACAATCTCTCTCGGGATACTGAACCTTGAGATAATCTGATTAAAAAGGAACAATGCTGCTATTTCACTATCATTTTTATAAGTGGGCATGGCCTCAACCAACTTCGTGAAGTAGTCTACGACCATGATAATGTACTTGTGATTCGCTGCTGAAGGCAGATTACAAGTTGTAAAATCAATACCCCACTTAGTAAAATGACCGACAGTGACAACGGAAAAAAATGAAGCTGGATGTGTGCGCATCTTCAGAGTATAAACTTGACAGGGGTGATAGCGTTTGATCGCTTCAACACAATCTTTGAAGAGCGAAGGCCAAAAATAGCCAGCACGCAAGATACGTTGGGCTGTAGCAAGCCCTGAAAGATGACCACCACAAGCTCCACTATGGCAATCATTAAGCACTGACTCTACTTCCTCTAGGGTTAAACAATGCTGAAGGATTGAATGAACCCCTCGATGATATAATGTATTACCAATGATGACATAGTTCTTAGCTAGGTGATGTAATTTTCGGCGTTCATGCTTAGAGAAAGTAGGGGGAAACTTCAAAGTCTAGAGATAGACAATGATATCTCCATACCAAGGGTTGAGTGAAGAGATAAGGAATAAATGTTCGTTAGAAAAACTTTCCTTGTAAAAAGTATCCTCTCCACAAGGCAGCTCAGAAATTAACTCCGCAAAAACCATAGATTCTTAGACGTGACGGACAAGAACTTGAGATCGAATTCTTGTAAAATGACTATCCATCGATTACATTTGCCCCCAATCACTCACCTAATGAGGACAAATTGGAATGGATTGACCGCCGCTAAGACAAAAGTTTTGCATAGCAACATATAATGGTGGAGCCGTTGGAAAGCATGAACAACTGCAAAGCCAACTTCTCAATAGGAGAATAGTAATGTTTCGGACCTATCAAGCCTTGGATCAAATAATAAATCACGTTCTCCATGAGAGCATCGTTTTCTTGAACAAGAACCATACCTATGGGGTATTCTGCAACAACGAGATATAAAAGGAAATCCCTACCATAATCTAGTGGACTCAAAAGTAGGGCAGAGAATAATGCCTTTTTCAAGGCATAGAATGACCGCTGTGCAAAGTCGTTGCATACATATGGAATTCCTTTCCATAGCAAACGCATAAACCCTTTAGTGATCTTGGCATAATTCAATATAAACCTTTTGAAGAAATTAGCTTTCCCTTGAAGACTTTGAAGTTGTCGGATTGAGGACGGGGGAGGCAACTTAATTATTGCCTCTACCTTGAAGGGATCAACTCGAATCCCTTCATTTGAGACAATGAACCCTAATAACCAACCAAATGTAACCGCAAAAATGCACTTATCGTGATTCAACCGGATCTTTTAAAATCGACATCATTCAAAAACCAATCGAAGGTGACTAGGATGATCAGTTCTCTTTCGAGAACGAGTAGCTAGATCATCCAAGTATGCTTCGATGATATGTTTAATCTTGTGGAAAGCATATGACATGGTCCACTGGAATGTAGCTCTAGCATTTTTGAGACCAAAACGCATATTTTTGTATGCAAAGGTACCCTAGGGACATAGAAAAGTTGTCTTATGCTAATCTTCAGGACCGATAGAGATCTGATTATAACAGGGAAAACCATCCATGAAGGAGAAAATTTCATTACCTGCACACTCATCAATAATCTGATCAATAAATGGCGTGGGGTAATTATCTTTGGGACAAGCTTTGTTTAGGTCCCTAAAGTCAATGGAAACCCATATTGTTCCTTATTTTTTATCCATAGGGACTGGATTAGAAACCTAATCCATAAGAGGAATAGATATAAAACCCACCTTAAGCAGCTTCTCTACTTTAGCTTTAATGGCTACTGCTTTCCTAGGATTAGCCGGCTGAAGCTTCTAACGAATTGGCTTGGCATTTTCATATGTCTTAATCTCATGTTGAACTATGGATGGATCAATGCTAGGCATTTCTTCATAAGAGCAAGAGAATACATCTCGAAACTCCTTAAAAAGGTCGGTGTAAATTTGGATTTCTTTAGGGGAGCATTCGACTCTGATGAAGAGATTCTCGATCATGTTAGGGTTCCTAGAGATGTTTATAGGTATCATTTTGGAAATCACCGACATCTTACATTTGGCACGAAAATGTGCTGGAGCCAAAGGATTTGATACCATTCAAACATCACTAGTAAAGAGCTTGGAGAACGTAGATTCTACTGCCTGCAATGGAGGAAGAAAATATGAATGATAGTGTAAGTCTTCCCAAGTACGATCTACACCCATCATTACTTCTAGGATTGCTTCCTTAGATGGTAAAACCATGTCTAAGTAGTCCATAGCGGAGGCAGAATCAAGGATCCAAGTCGGGGCCACATCACCATCTAGATCCTCCTCAGAAAAAGGAGTAGAATGGTTGTCTGCAGAGTTGATGATAGACTAATATCTAAGCTCTGCTGCAGACATAGGAAATTCCATTACACCAACTTTTCCTTCAGCTAATGTGGTCTAGGTGAAGGCAAGGTCTAAGGGTCTGGAAAATAATGAGTTCGGAAGAACTCTTCCCATGAATACTCCTTAGATGATGAAACGACATTGATTCTAGTGATAGGAGAGTGAAAATCAAATGTACCCATCAATGAAGAATACATCCCAACTCCTAGATTTTTAGTAGGCAGAAGAGGGTTGTCCACTAAAGGCACAGTAGAATCCAAAGTTGCTCGAGGATCAACTGGAGTATAATCCAATTGATCAACCTTGACGATTTTCCCCTCATGAGGAAAGCAAATGACATGAAACAGAGTCGAAACAATGGCATCTATTTCATATACCGAGTTCCTTCCTAAGAGGAGATTGTAATCTAGGTTAGCATTAATGACCTCTACTCGATATTGATGACCTTCCCCCCAACACATATGGGAAAGGCTGGGATAATCCCATGCGGCTTATGAGAATGCCCATCAAATGAAGTCAGGAGGGTAGGTGAAGGAACAGCCAAAGATGATCCAATGGCCTTCTACCATGACATTGACATGATGCACGTGGAAGCTCCTTCATTAATAACGGTACGAAAAATGTTAATTTTTCGGTATGTAGACTTTATTTGAAAATCCATGTGATGAACGAGTTGCTTTTTGACATTAAGCATGTCGAAAGTGAGCACTAAAGAGTTGTTTCGATCAACTGCCCCTACCACCGAAAGCAAAGCACTTCATTGAGCTGGACATGACTGGAGAAAGTCTTAAGCGAACATAACACATGGACTTTGAGCCAGATCCTCAAAAATGGAGTAATTGTGGGTAGCCCTAGTATTAGGATTCATAGTCACGTGTTTAGCGGAACCTTTCGGTATCCGTGGTATAGTCTCGACAAGGGGTCGCTTAATATGAAGGTCGGTATTTCCAGGAATAGTTTTATCCTTGGATGTTTCAGTTTCACTGTAATCATGCGACCGAGTGGCCACATGGACATTAGAACCCATCATGAAAACATTTGATGATTTCTCCCTTTCTTGGTTGCCCCCTACAGAGGTACCGGGATTTGAACTCATACCAGCAAGCATTTGCTGCCCTTGGGGAAAAGGGTTGGTTAACACAGCTTGAGAGCTAGAAGTCCTCTGCTACCCTAACAAGTGCTGAGCATCTTGAATCTTTGGGCAGAGATGAGTTAAATGGTCTCCACTGTATAGCTTGCATGGAAACTTGACTTTCTTTCTAGACTCATTTCCACCACCACCAGCATTATTGCCAGGCTTATGTGCATCAGTCTTCCCATCTTGACTCTTTTTCTTACCTCGTTCTTTCTTTTTCCCTTTGGAATTTTTATTTCCTTTGGGGTTGGAATATTGGACGGCATTAATAGAAGAGGGTTGAGAAGGCGAAGGGTTAGACGATATGACGTGATTTTTAGGAACAGTTTGTAAAGACAACTGCTGCAATTAGCTCAAAATATTCACCACATTTGTGTCTACAGATCCAATAATACCATTCGCATGGGGAGCTGGCTTCAACCTGGCCTCTTTCAACCTTAGTCCTAGGAGCATCAGGCAAATTTTTTTGTAGAATCCCATACTAAGAGTAAATCAATTCTAATTGCTGGGCTCTAAAAATAGCTTGCTCCTCAGAATAGACTCCAGACAGAGAGACATCCTTAAAGATTTCATGTTGTAATTATTTCAAAAACCATTCAAGATGGTATTACAGAGGAATTTCAGCTTTAATGAGCCTCTTTCTCCGCCTCCATTCCTGAATATGATCTGAAATGTGAGTTGTCATATCCTGACGAAAATTGGCCAGAAGTTCAGTTCTGGAATCATAATAGATGGGCAACCGGAAATGATTTAGGAAAATATTAGCCAAGTTGGCGAAAGATGTAAAGGTGCCCCCTAAAAACTCTATATACCACTTGGCCGCAATTACCAGTTAAGGTGCATTGAAAAAGTCTCAACCTAATCGAGTCATCGATAACGAAGTTTGATGAGCACCACAAATGGAATGTAGTTACATGGTCTCCTGGGTCTTCACCACCCTTCCCCTCAAACTTTTGAATGTCTTAAGGGAGTTTGGTTGGGACCGTAGGCTAGGTTGAATTGTATTTGATTGGATCATTCATTAATTTTGTGAGATCTGGAAAATTCAAAGTTCCCAGAAAAGGAAGCCTAGGAGGACCCTGGGGATTCCACCCAGACTGGGCGGGGTTCCCAAAGTTCTAAAAGGATTGGGTTAGATTTTGAAAGGCACCAAGCTACCCAAAGTAACTAGCAGAACTAGCTAAACCAAAAGGAGAACCTTGTGATCCAACAAAACTTGGAGTTTAACCAACTCTAGCCAAAAAACCTCCATAACCAGTGAAGCTCCCTCCTAAAGGATGATAAGGAGTCGATAACCCCTGATAAGGATTCCAAGTAGAAGCGAAGGGAGGAATACTTTGAAATGAACTAACTGTGTAGTATAGCCTATTCCCTTATTGGCCAAAAAACGGTCCAAGTTCCTATGCCACTGACCACAACTATTACTACCTTGTCCAACCTTGAAAGGGATTACTGCCTTTTCCTGTAGAAGAAAAAGACATAGATCATATCGTCAGGTTGGAATGTGCTATATGACCACTTCCAAAAGGAAAACTCTGAAATGAAGCCGACCCACCCATCATGGATGTGGAGGCACTAAATGGAACTGACGGAATACCCTGTGAATGGGTGCCAAACGGGAAGAATCCAGAAGAAGATGCATTGGCCTGTGAATTTCCACTCGTAGAAGGAATGGAGGTTGACCCAACTAAGGATGTGCTAGCAAAACACCCAAACAAAGATGTAGAGGGTATGGAAATAGTTCTTCCCCCTTGTACTGATGTTGGAGTTTGCATGGTTGTAGCACTTGTGGTAGAAGCCATGCTTCCAGTGGTGGTCATCGAAGATAAGTGCATAATATGACCTGGACTTGACAATCTATTTGTTGAATTCCAACGTATTGTAATATGTCTGGATGGTTAGAAGTTAGAGGAGAATTCAGAGCCGTTAACAACTCTGGGAGTTCTTCTACCTCTATGTTATCTTCTGATTGAAAGAGAACTTGAGAAAGAGCTGGAGTTTTCCTCTCTAGTTCTGTGGAAGTACTAGGCCTATCCTGAACACTAATGCCCCTGAGGGGAGGATCAATCCCCGATGCATCAGCTGCCATGGGATGAAACCTACTAGCATTATTACCTCTACACCTTCTAGGATAAGGCTCTAAACTTGGTGGTGAAAGACCATGAAGTCTTCGAGACCGTCTAGATGATCGGTCAACCACTTTGATTTTTTATTAAGATCTAATTAAAGACTCGAGAAAAAATGAAAGCTAGGCCAACTAAGAGCACATAGCACAAACTAAAAATTCCCTAAAAAATTTCAGCCAGTCAAACAACTTTCAAGTATTTCTGCTTCGAGTGATGAGGACCAGATACCAAAATATAAGAAAGTGAAGTAAAGGGCCTTGCAAAGATAGTCTGGGATAATAACAGCCTAATCCTACCAACGAAGGTAACAGAGGAAGTTACACTGACCTCCTAATAGCAGCCTACGCCGGTGCAAGCCCCCAAGCTTCACAAGGGTGTCCTCCAGTAGTACCGTTGAGAGTGATACAATGTCGACCTCAGGTGTGACAAGATTCCCCTCCACAGCCACCTATGTAGATCCCTAGGAGAAGCAACTAAGGTTACCAACTCGTGTCAAAAGCCAGGCAGAACAGTCTTGATGTAAGATGCGACAAGTAGGAGAGGGGGTATCTCTCTTCCTTATCTTCAAAAACCCTCGTGCTTAACTCCCAGATCCTAAGCTTTCCTAATCTTCCTAATGCTATTCGATTTGCACTCATTATTCAAACTCCTATGCTTGACAGTTTAAATGGCCTTGAAGAGTTTTGTCTCCACTCACCTAATCCAAGGCCTTAAAATATCCTAAAACTTGTTGGTGTTTCTAAATTGGCAATTATAAAAAAGTTCTAGTGTATTTTAATTAGCATTTGTTTTTAAATGGGCTGTTCTTAAGTCAAGGGATAAGCGAAAATGAAACTTTTGTTGTTTTGACGCAAAAGAAATTAATAAAAACCAACCTATATGCAAATGGACTCATTTTGTTCTTCGATGAAAGAAATTTTTACTAGGTTCTAAGGAACTTCTAAAAAAACAATAAATTTTTCTTTTCTTTTCTTTTACTCAAGCTTCACACTCACAAAAATTAACAAAACTATGGATGTCCTAAAAGATGCACAAATTTATCATAATGCAATGAGTACATGCTGATGCAAAACTTAAGACTACTCTAAATCAAAGAAATGAAAGTAACTTGTTTATCAATTCTAATTAGCCACTTAAGATGTTTAGATACAATATAAGTTTCTAATGCTCATTTTTGTCCAAAGACTAAAAGCAAATTTCAAGACAAACAAAAATGCATTTTCACTCACAGAAAGGAAACTAAATCAAAATAAGGCCAAAGAAAGCAAAAACCAGGTTTTCAAGAAGTTTTCTTCAAAAGCAAAAACAAAAATGACTTTTTGAATGTGCTTCAAATACCATTGAGAACTTTGAGACCATAGAATTAGCAACCAAACACTTTGCAAGTTATCAACTCAAAATGTGCGAAAACTAGGGGTGATTTTAGGGGCGAATGTTCGCCCTTTGGCGAAATTAAGGGGTTTTAAATTTTTAGTAGGCGAATATTTTGTATCATAGTACATTTTTACAAATCACCTCAAATAGCCCACCTTATTTTAAGGGAGAGGGTAAAAAAGGTAAATTTAGCCCTTGAAATTAGGAGTTACAACCTTCCATTCGCCCATTTTCAAGAATAGGTTTTACTTAAGTGAATCCATTCGCCCATTTTCAAGAATAGGTTTTATTTAAGTGAATCCTATGGGCCAAATACCATATTTATAAAAGAGGTATGGTAAATTAATAAAAATATAAATAAATGAGAGGTATGGTAAATAAATAAAGCATAATTACTAAAAATATAAATAAATGAGAGGTATGGTAGATAAATAAAGCATTTTTTATATTTACTCCATAAGTCACCTTATATACATGCAAGGGTGTAAACAAATAAAATTATAAGTAAAGTGGAGGTATGGTAAATAAATAAAATGTCTTTTATACTTACTCAAAAGGTATGGTAAATAAATAAAAATATAAATAAACTAGATGTATGGTAAATAAATAAAACCTCTTTTTATATTTAGTCCATAACCTCGTTCTATTTATGAAGGCTCAAGAAAAAGGTTTTGTTTAAGTGAATCCTATGGGCCAAATACCATATTTTTAAAAGAGGTATGGTAAATTAATAAAAATATAAATAAACGAGAGGTATGGTAAACAAATAAACATTTTTTTATATTTACTCCATAAGTCACCTTATATTTACGAACACTCAAAAAATGCGTTATATTTAGGTGAAACCTATGAAAAATTCTATGGGACAAATACCATGGACTAGATTGTTATTAATACCATGCCAAAAAACCATTATTAACCCTAATATTAGAATTAATAAAAATATGGCACATGGTATTGACCCATGGTATTCACTAAAATGGCACATGGTATTGACCCATGGTATTCCCCTGGAATGTAGCCT
>APFE030660080.1:35229-42729 GCA_000404065.3 Pinus taeda
TTTCAAGAATAGGTTTTATTTAAGTGAATCCTATGGGCCAAAGGCCCAAATACCATATTTATAAAGGAGGTATGGTAAATTAATAAAAATATAAATAAATGAGAGGTATGGTAAATAATTAAAGCATTTTTTTTATTTACTCCATAAGTCACCTTATATACATGCAAGGGTGTAAACAAATAAAAATATAAGTGGAGGTATGGTAAATAAATAAAACGTCTTTTTATACTTACTCAAAAAGGTATGGTAAATAAATAAAAATATAAATAAACTAGACGCATGCTAAATAAATAAAACCTCTTTTTATATTTAGTCCATAAACCTCGTTCTATTTATGAAAGCTCAAGAAAGAGGTTTTATTTAAGTGAATCCTATGGGCCAAATACCATATTTGTAAAAGAGGTATGGTAAATTAATAAAAATATAAATAAGCGAGAGGTATGGTAAACAAATAAAACAATTTTTAATGTTTACTCCATAAGTCACCTTGTATTTATGAATGGTATGGTAAATTAATAAAAATATAAATAAACGAGAGGTATGGTAAACAAATAAAACATTTTTTTATTTTTTTATATTAATACCATGCAAAAAAACATTATTAACCCTAATATTACTATTAATAAAAATAAAAATGGCACATGGTATTGACCCATGGTATTCACCAAAATGGCACATGGTATTGACCCATGGTATTCACTTGAAATGTAGCCTATTTAAATCGGGGAATTAAACCAGAATAGATCCGTCTTTACTCTGGATCTACTAACCCTGAGAGATATCAAATATCATGATATGCAAACTAGCATAGAGTGAAAAAATATTTGATCCGATCAAGAGTAAAAATGGATGTTGCAATTTAATGTATGTTAAACATTTTAGCTTGGTGAAAATAAAAATAAAATAAAAATCAACTATTAATTTTATTAATTTTTATAAATTATTAATAGTAATTTTTAATCTCCAGGTTTATGATAACCCATGGTATTGACCCATGGTATTCATGTGAGCATAGACTATTTAAAGGGGAAATTGTATCTTAGATCCATCTTAATTCTGGGTCTACCAAGTGCTCAGAGGGATAAATAGATTTCATCCCCCTAAGAGTGGTAGATGTGGAGTTAAGATGGATATAGGTTGGTTTTTATGATAATGAAGATATTAAATAGACTTAGGAAATTATATTGTAAAAACATCTTAAGGTGAATGGTTAAAGCTACATTTAGTCACTTCACAAAATTTAGTAAAAAATACCAATATCTCCATTAATATTAGTTTTTAACTTTTTCTGATTTAACAAAAAAAAATTCAAAACAATGAAACCTTATCACTCTTTCTGCATCACCCCCGCAAAAGATTTCTCACCATTTTTCAAACATTCTCAACATGATATCTTCATGAAAAAGTTTAGGTATTGATGTTGGATTAGTTGTTTGAAAAATAAGTTGGTTTATACAACCTTTCATCTTCTATGCTATTTTTAGTTTGTCCTAATGATATGTAGGGGTTGGAGCCACTGCACCATATTTTCCTAAAAGGTGGAGATTGTTCACCAAAAAGGAAATTAATCTACATGTTACAACGTTGTTAAAAAATGCGAGACCTATGAGGGTAGTGAATTATGCTAATAAGCAAATTAGATTGGGAGAGACGTAATTAAATTTTATTATTTAATTGAAGATTTCCAATTAAAATAATAATAAATCTACATTTATATATTCATATATTGATTGGAAGGATTCTCACAATGGTCACTTCTTTCAATTAGATCCCCTTCAAGCCTTTGGGATACCTAATACTTTCTTATATAATATAGTTGGGGCTTGCTACTTGTTGGCGTGTTGGGTAAACAAACTTGATGTGTTTTTTTTTATCTTGCAGTTGGAGTCTATGGAATAAGAAAGAAATTTAATAACTTGAAAAAGGTGGTAGCTTGAAAAAAGTTGTACAGAAAAGATTAATCTCTCCTACCTTGACAGAACACATTGTCAATATCAACACCTACAAGAACTTTGTTGTGGAATATTATCAAAACTAATAGAAGGATATGAAAGAGTGTATTGTAAGAACCTTGACAAACACGACCACTGAAACTTGGAACATGGTTTGTAGGAAGAGAAAATTATGTTTCTTTGTTCCAAACATGTATGTTAGTATATTACAATTTAATGAATATGTTTTCTTATTATCATATATGGTTTCATACTTTAACAAAACATTCGCCAAGACTTCAAAATGTTTTATTATTTAGTAAAAGGTTTGCCAAGATCTTATAAGATTTTATAATTCAGTGAAAGATTCTCCATCACTCTACAAGATAATATAATTTGGTAAGAGATTCGCCAAAATAATTATATATACATACTTGCCATTTTTCCTATGTATCATGGGGATTAGCCCATTTATTATACATATAAATTTAGGGCGGTTATTAAAATTTTCCCTGCTTATGAATTGTGGATAACTCATTTAAGTTTTTAATCCCTATACTTAGTATCTCCTACATCAATTGTTACACATATCCTATGAGTGTTTTCAAATGAGCGTCTTTGGCTGCAATTAGTCTGAGATAGTTGGTTGCTGTCAGGTTCTTCAAACATTTTTTTGATCGTCAAGTGAATGAATTCCTATGAATATGCTTCAACTTGTGCAAGGTGTTTCTATGAAATAGAACAACCACGTGAAACATTTACAAATCAATTACTGAGTTTTCTGTTGAATTACAATTATTTGTGTAAGTTGCACAAAATTAGAGCTTCCATGTAGCCAAATCGTTTAGTAGGCAATCTAAATTCAACGATCATCATAAGTCTTATAAATAGAATGCTAAAAGATTCCATTTGGACAATTGAATAACCAACTTCAACCAGGTCCACATTCTTGTAGTTAAGATAATCAATAAGGGCTCACAAGATCTTAGCAAGATCTACTCAAATTCTTAGATGAAATGTAGTGTCCTAAATAATTCTCTTTGTAAAAAAGCATCTTACAATTTTCATTACTAATGGAAAGGTTTGTTTCTTGGCACCAAATTAGTAATTTCTCAATATTATTTAAGGCTTCATGAAAGGTTTCTCAATACACCATAAATTCATCCATATATACTTCAACACAACCATTCATTATATCAAAAACTATTGCAAGAAGGACTCATTGAAATGTTGTTGGAGCATTACATAAACCAAAGGGGTGTACTCGATAGGTGAAAGTCCCCCATGGATAGTTAAAGGTTAATTTTTTTTTTTTTTCTTGATCTTCATGGGAAACTTGTATTTGGTTATAGCCACTAAACCCATCAAGAAAAGAGAAAAATTTCTTTCCAGCCAAGGTGTTGAACACTTGGTAGATAAAGGGAATAGGGAAGTAATATTTCAAGGTAGCTTTATTTAATTCCCGATAACCGACACATACTCTCCATTTAACATTTTTTCTTTGGAACAATTACTAAGGTAGAAAGCCATTTACTATTTTGAGATTATTTAGTGCTCAAAACTAATTCCATAGTAGCCATTTATGAGTCGATGTTTCGAGTCTATAACAAGACTCATCATCAGGACAATACCTACAAAGAAGAGCGTGAAGTGAAGGAAATTAATATGGAATAGAAGGAAATAAATGAATGAAAAAGCCAACCAATTAATAATTTTTTTTACTTTTACTTTTATTTTTAGGAGGAATGCCCTTATGTTAAGCTGGTTATATAGTTTATGTTTAATGTAGGCGAAGGAAGGAATAAGATTGGAGTCACGAAAGAAGTGAATATATGCAACTCTTATCTGAATTTTTACCCTAATTTCCTTGAGGTTACAAACCTCTATCCATAAGTCCCTTCTGTACATGGTGCAAATGATTGTTTGAAGATTTCTGTGGAGGACATCTTGATATTTTTTAGTGCTTGGAACTAATCACACATTAGCCATTTATGAGCCAATATTTCGAGTCTATAATAAGACTCATCATCAGGAAAATACCTACAGAGAAGAGTGTGAAATGCAAGATATTAATATGGAATAGAAGGAAATAAATGAATGAAAAAGTTGACCATTTAATAAATTTACTGAATTTTATTTTTAGGAGGAATGCCCTTATGTTAAACTGGCTATATAATTATTGTTTAATGCAGGTGAAGGAAGGAGTACGATTGGAGTCACAAAATAAGTGATGATCTACAACTCTTCTCTAAATTTTACCCTAATTTTCTCGAGGTTACGAACCTCTATCCATAAGTCCCTTCCGTACAGGGTGCAAAAGATTGTTTGAATATTTCTGTGGAGGTAATCTTGAGATTGTATACTGCTCGAAACTAATCCCATAGTAGCCATTTATGAGTTGAAGTTTCGAGTCTATAACAAGACTCATCATCAAGGCAATACCTATAGAGAAGAGTGTGAAATGCATGAGATTAATATGGAGTAGAAGGAAATAAATGAATGAAAAAGCTGACCAATTAATAAATTTATTCATTTTTAGGAGGATATAATTTATGTTTAATGCGGGCGAAGGAAGGAATAAGATTGGAGTCATGAAATAAGTGAATATCTACAACTCTTCTCTGAATTTTTACGCTAATTTTCCCGAATTTACGAATGTTTGTCCATAAGTCCCTTCCCTACAGGGTGCAAATGATTATATGAATATTTCAGAGAAGAGTTGTAGATCTTCACTTTTTTTGTGACTCCAATCTCATTCCTTCCTTCACTTGCATTAAACATAAATTATATAACCAATTTAACATAAGGGAATTCCTCCTAAAAATAAAATTAAAAATAAATAAATTTATTAACTGGTCAACTTTTTCATTCATTTATTTCCTTCTATTCCATATTAATCTTCTGCATTTCACGCTCTTTTCTGTAGGTATTTTCCCGATGATGAGTCTTATTATAGACTCGAAAACATCGACTCATAAATGGCTAATGTACGATTAATTCCGAACACTAAACAATCTCAAGATTCCCTCCACAGTAATCTTCAAACAGTCATTTGCACCTTGTATGAAAGGGACTTATGGATAGAGGTTCATAATGTCAAGAAAATTAGGGTAAAAATTCAGAGAAGAGTTGCAGACCTTGACTTCTTCAATGACTCCAATATTATTCCTTCCTTCGCCTACATTGAACATAACTTGTATAACCGATTTAACATAATGACATTCCTCCTAAAACTAAAAATTGTAAATATATAAATTTATTTACTAGTTGGATTTTTCATTCATTTATTTCCTTCTATTCAATATTAATCTCGCGCATTTCATGCTCTTCTCTGTAGGTATTGTCCTGATGTTGAGTCTTGTTATAGACTCGAAATGTCGACTCATAAATTGCTACTATGGGATTAGTTCTGAGCACTAAACAATCTCAAGATTCCCTCCATAGAAATATTCAAACTCCATTTACTATCATAAATAGGGTAAATAAAACTGCACTCAAAAGTTTTTGCAATTATTTTTTAAATATGTCTTTGAGTGTTGGGTTCATTCTCCATTGTGGCTTCATGATAGGTAGAGAATCCTCCTTTATGTAAATATAATGTGTCCACATGTTATGAGAAATCTACTTCATGTCATTATAATTCCATGCAAAAGCTTTACTATTCTTTTTAAGCATCTCCATCAATAACTCTTGCTGAAATGGTTCCAATCTAGAATTAATGTTTAGGATATTTCTAGGGTAAATTTCAAAAGTTTTAGTTTGATCTTCTAAGGCATTAGACATAATTATCAATTTCATTTGTCGGGTAAGATCTATGGTTGAGCATTTTTCATGGATTTTTTTTTTTAGAGTCATATTAATTAAGGGATTGTTGTTGATTTTTGGATGTATGAAAAATGTGTATATTAGGTCACCCTCCTCATGTTCCTTAAAAATTGAGACTTGATCAATGGTTAGAAGAGGTTGAGAAACCTATTCATCACTATCTTCGAACCATAAAGGACTCTTTATGTAGGAAGAAGGTTTTGTTGGAGGGTAAAGGGAAAGTCTCTTAGTATAGTTTCCATGGGAAATGGTTATATCCCCAGATCTATAGTTAATATAAGCATCTGTTGTGGCCAACAAAGGCCTCCTAAGAATCAATGGATAACCCCCAAGGTTGGCCTTAGGTTGTATGAGTACGAAGTCAACTAGATATTGAAATGAATCTATTGATACCACAATATATTCTAACACCCATTTTGGTTTTACCGTGGATCTATCAACAATCTATAGGACAATCAAAGTGGGTTGAAGACAAATTATTCCTAATTTATCTAGGGTTTCTTTGGTCATCACATTAATAGCTGTCCTTAAATCTATAAAAGTGTTAGGTATAGGAATGTTTTTTATATATACAATGACAATAGGAGTTCTTGGATCACCATATTTTGACATGAGGACCTTGCCAACATCAAGTCAGCCAGTTTCCCAACTACTTGCATTGTTTTGGGATCTCTTCTCTTTCTCCCTGGTTTCCTCAAACAAAGTTCCTGAACATCTTTTGCATAAATGGGAACATCTTTGATAGCTTGGAATAATGAAATGTTTATACAAACATTCCTTAATTCCCCCAAAAAATCAAATTCTGGTTGAATAGGGGTTTTTTCAAGACATAACCTCTCTAGATAAGGGATGGATTCAGACTCCTTTTTAGGAGTTTATTCATGATCAGAAGAAGGAAATATTAGTTTGGGTAGGTTGTCATCTTCATCATGCTCTTGAATAATAGGAGCAATTTTATTTTGGATAAATTTCCCAGAACATAAGTGAATGTTTTTATAGTCCACAACTGAAAGGGGGTAGGTAGAAAAAGATGGCAAGTCAGTATTATATATGGGTTGAAAAATCTTATTACTATTTGGATTTGGAATAGGTTTAGAAAGAAAATGAGATCTTGGTTATTCTTGAATGGATTGAATTGAATGAAATTGAAGTTTTTGTGAATGTGATTGAGGAGGCATTACATTCCTAAAGGATGGAGGTCCTCTCCATTGAGATATCCACCCTTGCCCTTGCACTTGAGGGGACCATTAAGGCCATGACATAGGAAGATACCATCCAAAAGGGAAAGTAAATTATTTTGGAAGGATTAGGAGGCATAGATGTTTTAGGTGGCCAAGGTTTCTTTTGGGTCATGAAACAAATTTGTATCCCCATATACCTCTTGAAACATTTCTTTAATTTTGGGCAGAGAAGGGAATTCCTGAGTGGAATGATTTTGTTCACAATGCCACATGCTTCTCTGTTATTTAAGGACATTCTCTAAGCGGAAGTGTTTTTTGACATTTTGAATAAAATATAACCAAGGATAACTTAGCTTCCTCCTTCTTCCTTTTGGCTTGTAGGGTATCCAATTACGAACTAAGTGTACTTAAAATTTTTGTTTTAAAATTATCTAAAAGATTTCCTAGTTTAGATTTGGCCATCCCTATTCCACCTGATCTACTGACCCATGATCTACTGACCCATCAAATTCAAGGTCTCCAAAAAATCCTCTCATATCCCTTTAAGAAATAGGATTGATAAA
>APFE030660080.1:47729-71099 GCA_000404065.3 Pinus taeda
ACAAAAATTGAATCAAATTAAAGAGGTTTTTGTAAGTATCAATGCTCTTAAAGAACATGCTTTGAAGGTAAATGAACAACTTAAAGGAATACAAATTAAGTTTTTCAAATAGATGGGAAAGATTTAAAAATTATTTCAGGAGTTAGTATCTCTTTTAGATTGAATCAATTCATTAATTGAAGATGACAAGTTTATAAAACACATGTTTGGTTTGATTTCTGATTAGGAGAAGCAATTCATTGTAAAAAATATTCGGAAGTTATCCAAGAAGGATAAAAAAATAATATGGGCATCATTGGATGAAAGGGATTCAAATTGTAATCAAACTAAGGAATGAATTTCTCAATATACTAAAATTTGTGATGTTATTTTGTATCTTGGTCTCGACATAATAGATGAGTTTGATATGCTTGAGCTTGAGCTCTTTGAGAAGTAGTTCTAGTAGAAATCAATCAGTGGAAAGTTGAATAAGAAAGAGAATGAGATGAAAAGTTTATCAAAGAAATCAGTGTGTGGACTATGCAAAGTGTTCAAAGGCTCTTTAAATTTCCTTATGAACAAATAAATATAATATCTAAATTTTCATTTGATTACAATGTTAAAAGAGATACATCAAAGGTTTGTGTCTAAGTTCCATTTCAGCATTTAGAATTTCATGCTTATCCATTTTTCACAAATATCTGAAAGGTTTGCAAAATGGTGTCAACATATTAAGAAAAATTCCCCAAGAAATATGATAAAGGACTTAACAGATGTTGTGAAACCATAAGAGGAAAACTAAATGGCCCATCCAAAAGATAGGATGAATGTAATGAACTGATAAGATTTGTTTTTATTGTTTTTGCTTGAAGAGAAAATCATTCAAATTTTCTATTTTCAAGAAATCAAATCTTATCTTTATTTTAAATTATTTATTTATAAAACCCTTTTACATTGGAGTAAGGGTTGGAAACTGTTGCATTTTAAGACTCTAGTTTTGTAATAAGCATTTTATAGCCAATTTTTTGAAGACCAATCGAGAATTGATGTTTATAGAATGGCGTATGTGAAATTGTATGATCTTTTAATTTTTAAAAATCATTGATGGTATTTTCCTCTATCGTTTTTCTTTTATATTGATACTTGTTGAATGTTGGAATATAGTCTTGCGCTTTCTTTTGAAATGATAAATTATATGCATTATCGAGTTGTTTTATTAATCCAAATTTATTATTTTTTTTATTTGAGTAATTCAACATTCATCTATGATATTCAAAAGGATAGTTTGACAATCTTGATCTCGTTATCGAGATAGCTTTATTTTCTATCATTTAAACTTAGTCAATTGCATGCAAACTAAAATATAAAATCATAAAAAATAAACCCCAACTTTTCATAAGCTCCTTAAACAAAGCCCAAAAAATAAATCAAGTGGTAGATTGAACCCACATTTTAGTCTAAGGTAATCACCATTTCAAGCAATCGACAACATTGTTCAATTTTTTCACTTGGGTGATTCCTCGCTTCCCTTGTTGTTAAAACTATAAAGGCCCCACTAGAATACAAACACACACACAAAAAATTGTATGTTTGTTTATAGTTACTTGCAAATATAATTTTATGTCATATATTTCCATTAATTTAGTTTAATTTTTTATCATTTACTTAGGTTAGAATAGAATAGACGAATGGGCCTTTGTTCCAGAGAGTATACAACCAAACCAAATGAATAGGGGTCTGATTGGAACCCTGATCAGGCCAATACTCACTAGTTGTAAGGGGGATTTTTTTGCCTGTCAACATAATGTAAACCAGATTAGACACACATATCATTATATAAGGTACCTTCCCAGCAAATATGACTCCAACCATATGCTTCCACTCTCCCGAACCTGCACCAAAGTGGCATACCCATTCTCTACGCCCTACTAGTCCCTCAGTGATTCCCACATCTTTAGGGCACCTTATGACCATCCAATATGGTCTCAAATATGGTCTTGTAGGAGATCCTACTACTCTCTTTGAACATTTCCAGGTGTAAATTGAAATAACTTCTAGTTGGTCCAAATCCCAAGCACATAACTCACTAATATGTTGCATAAAACTAAATTCAACAGGATAGAGTGAGTGAACGCTCTCTAGAATGGTATTAGGGTATCCATGAAAGATCCATCATTGCCTCCTCTTTTTCATCTCAGGAAACCATATATTTTTTACAATTGCATGGCCTCTCTCTACAATGTGGCTTAACTTGAGACCACATTGGTCCCACGTGTCATCTTCACCAAACACCTATTACATTGTCCCATTGCTTGTCACCATGGAGTTGCACTTCCTATAGATTCATAAGCTAATGAAATTTTCTAAAGAAAGAGACAAGAATCTACTTCTACTCTTTACAGAGGAAGCCCATAAACATCGAGAAAACAATAATAAATAGAGGAATAGAATCAAAGGCACATAACACAATAAATATTCGAGGAAAGCCACAACTCAAAAACATACTATATGTTTTGTATTAATCCAGAAAATCAAGATGAAGTTACAATGTTTGTTCTCTCTAGAACAATCCCAACACTCAAAAAATTCAATTTCCAACTCATAAGCAAGCTCAAGGCCAAATCTTATCCAAGTCACAAGCTCTCCAAGTCTCTATTCCAATGTGTAATTCCTATGAAGGATATATTGTATTTAAAGGGAAGTAAAGCCTCTAAAAAATGCACAATACCTCAAGGATCAATGCTTAATTACATGCACTATTAGTGCAAATTAGAAAAAATGAAACAAATAGTACACTGTCCCTGCACTCTAGTATCAACAGGGTCTTTCTCAGAATCGACATGCATGAGTTTCTGATGAGTAAATATTCAGTTAACTAGAGTAGCACTGGTGGAGTTCATTACTAGCACCACTATCTATTAACTCACTATTAGTTCTCTCAATTAGTTTGAGAACTAATTTAATTGAAATGACTCATGAAACTGAGTCTTCTATTTTACAACTCACAATTAACTCACACTAGACTCCTACAAAGTAGGGAGAACATATACATGACTTCCAAAAGACTTCCAACTCAATTTCCTAAGTAAAGTAAGTCTAATAAAATTAATTCAACTATTTTAAGTTGCTATGAGAATAGAATTCAAATTTAATTCAAGAAAAAATTAAACTGGAATTTCTTGTTGCCATTTCTCAACACTCCCACTCAACAAGAAAGGAATTATCAACTACCCTGATCCTATCTTTGTGAAACTAGAATTTACATCTTGACAATGCCTTTGTCAAGATGCCATTATCTTTCTCCTCTGTGGGAATGTAATCTAATAACATCATCCGCCTCAATACACGATATCTGAGATGATCATACTGGATATCAATATGCTTGGATAGATAATCAAAGACTAGATTTTCAAAGAGTTTGATACAACTCTAATTATCACAATAAATCACTGTCGGATCCATTTGCCGACCAAACAAACCAACCAGGATCTTCCTCATCTAGATAGCCTCACATGCTTCCTGACTTGCAACCATGTACTCTGCCTCTACCAAACTGAGTGCAACCGGTCTTTGTTTCCTGTTGTACAAAGAAATTGTCACTGAGCCAATACTAAAGATCCCTCCTGATGTGCTCTTCCTATTGGATGGACTCCCTGCCCAATCTGCATTGGTGATACCTTGAAGCTTCACTCCCTCTGTCTATCTGTACCATAACCCAAAATGAGTAGTGGCTCTGGGGTATCTCAATACATTATTTGTCGCCTTCCAATAAAGCTTGGTAGGACTAACCATCACTTGAATAAGTTGGCTAAATGAAAAGCACATATCTGTTCATGTGTTCACCAAGTATATGAGTGAACCCACAAACTGCCTGTAAATAGTAGCTTCCACTACTTCCTTGAATTAACATCCTCCTTCCTCTAGTTACCAACTAGAGGAGTCTCCATGGGTTTACTGCTCTCCATGCAGAATCTCCTAAGTATCTTGTTTGCATACTTTCCTTGAGATATGAACAACTCCCCATCTCCCTACCATACCTCCATGCCAAGAAAGTAATGCATGATCCCATGTCCTTCATCTCAAACTCTCTTGCAAGGTCCTCCTTGCAATATTTGATGAGCTTCTCATCACTTGTTAGTATGAGATCATCTACATAAAGTACAATGATCAATAGCTTAGCTTCCAGCACTATGTGATATAGGTTCACATTTGCTTCACTCTTCATGAAGCCAAATCCAGTAAAGTAGCTATCTATCCTGGTGTACTAAGCATGGGGTTCTTGCTTCAACCCATACAATTCTCTCCTGAGTCAGCACGCATGCGACTCACGGTCTAAGGTTTCAAAACCTTTTGGCTGCTCTATGGACACGTCTTCCTCAATCATGCCATTGAGGAAGGAAATCTTCACATTCATCTGATGTATCTTCCAACCCATCTGTGTTGATAGCACCAAAATAGATCTGATTGACGAGTACCTTGCAACAAGAGAAAAGGTCTCATCATAGTCAATCCCCTCTACCTGTGAAAATCCACTAGCCACAAATCTGCCCTTATACTTTTCCAAACTACCATCTGTAGCTTGTTTTACCTTTCTAAAGCCAATGGGAGCTCACAAATGACTTTTCCTCTGATCTCAGGACCACATCCCAAACACTATTTCGAACTATGGAGTCATACTCCTCCACCATTGCATCAACGTAAACCAACTACTGCACTTCTTCCTAAAAGGAAGATGGATTTGTCACAACACATGCACCCATAATTTCCATGTATACATTGTACCTCTCTGGTGACCTCCTCTATCTACACTAAGAAGAGGGTGCTCCCACATTCTCCCGTGCATCATCCAACAATTTGTTAACCTCTCTAGTGTACTTTCTTCCCTCTCTGGAAGACTCTGCTCATGACTGCTCCACATAAATATGAGGCCCCTCAACCTTAGGAGCTAAAATCCCCTCGTCTGCCTGTAGCTTAAGATCCCTCTCAAGGGATACTCACATGGCCTTCTCCTCATTGAACCTGATATCCCTCGGAACCAGTGTCATCCGACTAGCTAACATGTACACCCGATAGTTGTGTGGTGTATCAGTGTACCCCACAAAGATCCCCAACTATGTTGTTGGCTCAAGCTTCTTCCATGCATCATTGGTCACATGGAAATAAATCAATGACCCAAAAATCCTAAAGTGATCAACATCTGGCCTCTTACAGGAATAAGCCTCCTCTAGTGTCTTCATCTCAAGTATATGATGTGGGCTACGGTTCTAAACATAAACCGTTGCGTTGCATGCCTCAACCCATATATGTAGTGGTTGGCCCTAATCATGAAACATCACCCTTGCTGCCCCTACTATGCTCATGTTCTTCCTCTCAGAAGCCCCATTCTGTTGAGGGTTATGGGGTGCCATCAACTCTCATTTAATCCCTTCCGTTGCACAAAAGTTCTTAAACTTATTGGATACATAATCACCACCATTATCACTCCATAGAGATTTAACCTTCTTTCCAGACTCTTTCTCTACCAATGCTTTGAACTCAAAAAAATTTGATGCTTTTTTCTGCACAAAAATTACCCAACATTAATGAGAATAGTCATCAATAAATATAACATAATACATGTGTTTGGCCATGGATGCTATCAAGAATGGTCCACACACATCTAAATGGACTCTCTCCAGAATAGACTTTGCTCGACTGTCTCTGTCTCCAAAGGAATACTTGGTGTATTTTCCCAAAGTATAACCCTTGCATGTATCAACTTTCTCAAATGTACCATTGGGAATACCAATAGAAGTTTTCTACAATATCTTCAAAGCCCCATGATGAAAATGGCCCAATCGCCTATGCCATAACTGCTGATGTCTCAACTAAACTTCTTTTCTGCTTTTGGACTCAAAGCAACACAATCCTCTACCTCTATCTTATATAGATTCTGAACTCGAATCCCTATCTTCTTTACTTGACCTGTGGCTATGTGTCAAACGAACTCATTTCCTTTCAAAAAGATGACATCATAGCCTCTATCCTCAAGCATGGCAACATATACCAAGTTCTTCGTCAGTCCAGGTACATGCATAACATTCTTCAAGGTGAGTCGAGCCGCATGCTCCCTTTGAAAATTAATAGTGCCCACACCAATATCATCACCCATCTCGATATGCATCTTGAGATCTTTCTCCTCCAATCCACTAAATAACTCTTTGTCACAATTCATGTGGAAAGAAGCTTCACTGTCTAAGTACCGGACGTTTCCCATGATTGAAGACACCATGCATGCAATGAGGGAAAAGTTCAATTCGAATTGGGAGGCCAAAGCCTCACCTGCTCCTCCTCCTTAGGACTTCCCCTTGGACTTCTTCAATGGACAATTTGTAGCAAAGTGACCCATTTTTTGACAATGAAAGCATTTAACTTTCGTCGTTTCCTTCTTCTTACCTCCATGATAAGAATCTGATTTGGAACAGGAAATTTTACCTTTCCCCTTCCTTGCCTTAATCGCTAAGGCACAGTTCTCTTCATCATCAGTCTTTTATGAAGAGCCATCCTTGGTGTTGATCTTGATCTCATCTTGCATCAAATTTGACCATAGTCATTACCAATATGGAAGCTTCTCCCGACCATTGACAGAGTCTTGATAACTATGGCAACTCTTTGGGAGTCTAAGAAGTGAAAGGCTCACCATATCCTCCTCAGAAACCATGATTCCAACACTTCCAAGTTCATCTTGACATTGAGTGAACTTGGTCAACTAATTTGGAATCACCCCACCTTTCTCCATCTTGATTTTACAAAGTTTATCCTTTAGTGCCAACTTCCTTTGATCACTTCTTTTTTGATACAAGTCTGTTAATGTTTTCCACATAGAATGTAGGGTTTACCTTCCATGGAGACTTGAGACAATATGATCTCAAAATCCCTAAAGGATTATCTGCCTTGCCTTTTCCACAAACTTCTTTCACTCGGCCAAGTTCTATGCATCAGTAGCTACTGGCTTAGGAATTGCTTATTCAACAAATTCTTTCAAACCATTGTTCTCTAGCATAACCTCCATCCTTTCTCTCCAGGATATTAAATTCAAGTAACCTTCCAAGGCATACTCAAGCCTCAACCCATGGAATGCCATTTTCCAATCCTGAAGTATGTATTGCAAATTCGACTTTCACCTGTAACCCAAAAACTCAAAACTTCGAAATATCCTCTAGAGATCTAATTGTAAATCAACGATATCTCCCTCATCTGAACTCCATTCGGTTGATTTTGTTTTTGAATTTGGGTATCTTTTCCCAAGGAATCCAGATCTGAAATTTTTTATAAAAATTTTGCACATAAATTAACAGATATTCTCTACAAAATCTTGGCCCAAAAAAATAATCTTGCTCTTAGACCATGTATAAAATCCAGTAAATTCACAAGGTAATGCAATTTTCTAAAGCAAGAGACAAGAATCTACTTCTACTCTTTACAACGGAAGCCCATAAACATTGAGCAAACAATAATCAATAGAGGTAGAGAATAAAAGGCACATAACACAATAAGGGAAAGCCACAACTCAAAAGCCCACTATCTGTTTAGTATTAATCTGGAAAATCAAGATGAAATTACAATGGTTTTTCTCTCTAGAACAATCCCAACACTCAACATATTCAATCTCCATCTCATAAGAAAGCTCAAGGCCAAAGCTTAGCCAATTCACAAGCTCTCCAAGTCTCTATTCCAATGTTTAATTCCTATGAAGGATAACTTGTATTTAAAGGGAAATAAATCCTCTAAAAATTGTGCAATCCCTCAAGGATTAGTTCCTGATTGCATGCACTATCAATGCAACTCAAAAAAATCTAAAACAAATAGTACAATGTCCCTGCACTCTAGTCTCAACTGGGTCTTTCTCAGAATTGACATGCATGAGTTTTTGATGAGTAAATATTCAATTAACTAGAATAGTACTGGTGGAGTTCATTAATGATACCACTGACCGTTAACTCACTATTAGTTATCTCAATCAATTTGAGAACTAATTTAACTGAACCGACTCATGAAATTGAGTATTCTATTTTACAAATCACAATTAACTCACACTAGACTCCTACAAAGTAGGGAGAACATATACATGACTTCCAAAAGACCTTCCAACTCGAATTTCCTAAGTTAAATAAGTTTAATAAACTTAATTTACTATTTTAAGTTGTTATGAGAATAGGATTCGAATTTAATTCACATTTTAATCCAAGGACAAATT
Source organism: Pinus taeda (assembly GCA_000404065.3). NCBI lineage: Eukaryota > Viridiplantae > Streptophyta > Pinopsida > Pinales > Pinaceae > Pinus > Pinus taeda. The sequence goes on from APFE030660080.1 coordinate 55,945, forward strand.
AAACTAGAATTTCTTGTTTCTATTTCTCAATACTGCCCCACATACTCTTTTAGCATGGACTAGGCTCCACAACCAACTTATTTTATTATTATGATATACGTACAAAAGTTACATTGTATTTACAATCTCAACCCTCTAACCACATAACCAAAATGACATATATCTACTTGGGCATGCTAGCTCCAAAATCTACAAACATAAATACATAAGTATGCAGGCCCAAAAAATAACTCTGGCTTACCACCCTATTAGTCACATACATTTGGCTCACTAGCCTAAATAAAACTTTACATATTTTACATTATCATAGATGGGTAGGGGTATTACATTCCTCCCTCCCTTATTTTATGCATTTTCCTCAGTGCATGCTATATACATGTGTATATAGCACACCAATAAAAAATATTAGGGTATTCATCTCTCATTACATCCTCCTGCTCCCATGTACCCTCATCAGCACCAAGAAATGGCCACTATACCTTTACCATGTCGACGGATTGATTCTAGAGCAATTTGACCATCTTGTTCAAAATATGTTTCAGGTTGACTTGGAAATCTCCTTCTGGTTTCACCTGAATCATATTCCAATCAATCACAGGATTAGTACCAGGAATATACTTTTTAAGAAAAGATATATGAAATACATCATGAACATGCATGGATGCAAGAAATGTAAGCCTATATGCAATAAATTCGATCATCTTAAGGATCTCAAATGGTCCACACTAATGTGCTACAAGTTTTGCACAACTGCCTAGTTTCATTTAACTCTTCACCAATTTAACTTTTCAGAAAACATGATCCCCACAATGTATTTCTCTATGAATTCTATACTTATTTGCATAAATTTTATGCTTTTCCTTGGCACATTTTAGATTCTTCCTAATTTTTAAAACCTACTCTTCCCTATCTCTAAGAAATTCTACTCCAAACATGATTATATCTACCATATTTCTCCAACTTATAGGAGTATGACATGTCCTGTCATATAATGCTTCAAATAGACTCATCTTTAACAAATCTTGATATCTTTTATTGTATGAAAACTATACCAAATATTGTTAGTCCACCCATTTGGATGGTTTTGTAGGTTTTAACCCCGTACAGAAATTACCTGCATACAAATTCTAAAACCAGAAAATAAACAATGCGAGAACATAACACATAAAACACATATACGCAGAGATTTTTCCCTGGATCCCAAAACCGGGACTACCAGCGTGATTTTTCATTATGTTCCTTTCAATTTTATAATACATATATATACATGCCAAAGCATCCAATACCATGGATCGAAAACCATCGCTCCCAAAACCATGTGTGAAAACCATGCACAAAACCATCGGTAGGTTCACCTCACCTAATATAGGGTCCAAAACAATTTTCCCTGAGGTGTTGCCATGGACCCCGTAGAGGGGGCCTACCCGCCCCCCTCAAACCCCATCTGACCCCCCCTGTGCCGACATATTTTGTCAATGCATCTGCAGTATTCTTCAAAGTGTCCACCTTTACCAACAACACCTTTTTGTATTTTATCATATCCCTCACAAAGTGATAGTGAACATCAATTTTCTTTGTCTTTGAATGGTAAGCAGGGTTCTTTGCCAAGAAAATTGCACTTTGGTTGTCACAGTCTATCCTTATAGCTCCCTGAACTAACCCCATACTTGAACACAATTTCTGCAGCCAAACTGCTTCCTTGCTTGTATGAGTGGTTGTCATGTATTCTGCCTCTATAGTTGATAATGCCACTACATATTGTTTCTTACTCATCCAACTGACTACACCTCCAAATAGGTTAAACACATACCCACTTGTAGATCTTCTATGATCCAGATCTCTAGCCTTGTCTTCATTAACAAAGACACGAATATCCAAAACTCTATCCAATCCTGGTCTTCCTTGATAGCACAAACCATAATCACTAATGCCACACAAATACCTAAAAACCCACTTCACTGATGTCCAATGCTCCTTCCTTGGTTTTGACATAAGCCTGCTCAATACTCCCACTGCATGTGCAATGTTTGGTCTAGTAAAACCACCGCATACATTAGGTTACTAACTGCACTTACATATGGAACACGGGACATGTCTTCTTCCTCTTCTTGCATCTTGGGACATTGTTCAACATATAACTTTACACCTACAGGAATAGGAACCTTCATCGATTTACTATCCTGCATATTAAACCTCTACAATATTGTCTCGATGTACTTCCCAAAATATAGTTTGCAACACCAAGATTTTTCATGTTGAATTTGGAGTACAATTAGGTCTTCAAATCCTAGATAATTTCTTTATCATGTCCAACCAAAAACACATCATCCACATACAAGACCAGATAAATAACAAGGTCCCCAATTAATTTAAAATACACGCAGTGATCTGCTTTGCTTCTGGTGAAGCCAAGTCCTCGTATAAATGTATCAAATTTCTGATACCACATCCTTGGTGACTGTTTTAACCCATATAGAGACTTCTTTAACGTTCATACCAGTTCTTTCTTACCCTTCACCACAAAGCCTTTAGGTTGCTTCGTGTAGATTTCCTCTTCCAGATCCCCGTGAAGAAATGTTATCTTCATATCCATATATTCTACCTCAAAATCAAAAGCAACAACACTAGATAAAATCAATCTAATAGAAGCTACCTTGGCAACAGGAGAAAAAATATTACCAAAATCAATTCCCAACACGTGGGAATAACCTTTTGCTACAACCGAGATTTGTATTTCTCCATCTTTCCTTCTGCATTTGTCTTCTTCTTGAACACGCATTTTTTTCCAATGGGTTTCCTTCCAGCCAATAACTCCACCAGATCCCATGCCTCAGTTTTGTGCAAAGATGCCATTTCATCAACCATGGCCTCTTTCCAGAGTTTTCCATCCTATGAATCTACTGCTTGCTTCACAGTTCTAGGATCATCATTAGTAATAGATAAAGAAAAATTTGAATAGAAAGCAGATGGAATATACCTTTCTGGCTACCTTTTTTCTCAGATTGATCTTCTCACAACCGAAGTTTGTGACTCTTCATCGTTTGATTCCTCTTCTGCTGTAGAGTCTGATTCTTCTTCCTTTAGATCAAACTCTATCTTCTCAGGTTCCTTTGATGGGACTTCATGTTTAATAACATTTTTCACCTCTCTAGACACCACATCTCGACTGCACACACCCTTCCTTGTTACTGGGTTCCAAATCTTATAACCCTTTAAACCATCCTTATACCCAATAAAGATGCACTTTTTAGATTTACTATCCAACTTTGTTCTTTTCTCCTTGGAACATGTACATATGCATCACATCCAAATACCCTCAGATGTGAAAGAGAGTGTTTCTTACCAGTCCATACCACTTGTGGAGTCTTATCCTCCAATGATGATGCAGGTGATCTGTTGATCAGGTAACAAGTTGTCTCCACTGCCTCTACCCAGAATTCCTGTCCTAACCCGCCACCACTGAGCATGCTTCTTGCCCTTTCCATCAATGTCTTGTTCATTCTTTCTGCAACTCCATTTTTCTTAGGTGTGTATGGAGTAGTCTTCTGTCATGCTATACCACACTTCTTACAGAATTCTTCAAATTCCTTGTTGCAAAATTCTCCACTGTTATCTGTTCTTAGCACCTTTATCTTATTCTTTGTCTAGTTTTCCACGAGAGCCTTAAATTCTTTAAACTTGTCAAAGACTTCAGATTTCTTCTTGAGGAAATATATCCATGTATTCCTTGAGAAGTCATGTATAAATGATACATATTACACAGACTTACCTAGTGATGGAACCTTCACAGGTCCAAACACATCACTGTGCACAAGCTCTAATATTTGTTTCACTCTCTTGTCACTAGAGAGGAAGCTCACATTATTCTACTTCCCATATACACATTTTTCACAGAAATCAAAATCCAGAGAGCTACTAGTCATACCTTCTACCATACCTTTACCATGAAGTATTCGAAGGCCTTCTCTTCAATATGTCGAAGCCTTTGATGCCATAGCATGGTATTTTCTCTAGAGACCACTAGATTTTTTGCTCCACTTTCAGGAACCAAAGAACTATTGCACCCATCAATAACAATGCTACCTTGCAGCTTGTACAGAGTTCCAATCCAAAATCCCTGCATAATACCAGTGCTCCCCGAACCATCTTGTAGGTTTCTCAAACATTGTTTTTACACCTGCATCATCCAACTTGCTTATAGAAATTAGCTTTTTGGCCAATGCAGGAATATGTAGAACACCCGGAAGTGTTCTAACCTTTCCGCCTTGCAATTTCAACTTTACTTTTCTGCGACTAATGATTCTAGCCTTCCTATCATCCCCTAAGAAGCCATCACCATCATCATATTTCTCATACTCATAGAACCACTCTCTATGGGGAGTGAAGTGAAAGGATGCACCTGAGTCAGTCAACCATGCCTCGTGATTTACATGTGTACTTGAAGAAGCCAAGTATACATCCCCACCTTTGTTTGAGGTGGTTTTCGCCTCTACAGAAGAAGCATCATCAGATCCCTTTCCTTTTTCAGGAGATTTAGATTTACAGTCCCTTTTGTAGTGCCCTTCCTTTCCGCATTTCCAGCACACCTTTATAGGTTTTCCTATAGATTTAGATCTCCCTCTAGATTTAGATCTCCCACTCGATGAGTTATTTTTGTTTCTATTCTGGGACTGTCCTCGTACAGACAAGGCATTACCATTCTGGCTCTCCATATTTTTCTATCTCATCTCCTCCGTCGTTAAGGATGAGACTATTTCATCAAACTACAAGGAAATTGCATTGCTACCTATTGCAATAACTAGAGTATCCCATGAATCTAGTAGAGAACACAACAAGCTAATGCACTTATCTTCATCTGAAATTTTAATATCAAAAGATAATAACTGACTTACCACAGTATTTAATGTGTTCAGATGCTCTGTCACCGAGTCTCCATCTTTCATCCTTAGGTTATACAACTTTTTCCATAGGAATAGTTTATTCACCAGAGACTTAGATTGGTAAAAAGTCCCTAACTTGACCCACAAAGCCTTAGTTGTAGCTTCCCTTGATACATTCAGAAAAACTGAATTTGAGACACACAATCGTATTGTGCTCTTTGCCTTCTAATCCAACTTCTTCCATTCTTCATCAGACACTCTTGTTGGTTTAGTACCCAGATCTACCGTGATCCACTGATCTTTATCTACAAACATATCCTCCATCTTGAGTTTCCATAACTCAAAACTCTGACCATTAAATTTCTTGATCTCTATCTTTCTACTGCTCGCCATCTTCTTTCACCAGCAGAATTGATCTCGTAGATCTCCCACTGAATAGGGTCTACCATAGGCCCAAGTGAAACCCCTTAGCAACAACGACATCCCCTTGAAGTCAAAACAACTCTGATACCAAATGTAGGTTTTAACTCCGTACATAAATTACCCGCATACGAATTCTAAGAACATAAAATAAACAATGCGAGAGCATAAAACATAAAACACATATACACAGATATTTTCCCTGGATCCCAAAACTGGGACTACCAGCTTGATTTTTCATTATGTTCCTTTCAATGTTACAATACATATATATACATGCCAAAGCATCCAATACCATGGCCCAAAAACCATCACGCCCAAAACCATGTGTGAAAACAATGCACAAAACCATAGGTAGGTTCACCCGACCTAATATAGGGTCAAAAACAATTTTCCCCAGGGTGCTGCCATAGACCCCATAGAGGGGGGCTATCCGCCCCCCTCAAACCCACTTTGACCCCCCTACTACGCAATTGGCGCAATGAAGGGGGGGGCTCCTCCCCTCCTCTAACCCCCCGATTAACTAGGATGGCTAGTCGTGGAAAGAATATAACACAACCCAACATGTTTATCCATCATGTAAATTTGCAACATATCTTCAATTAATTTAGTAGCCTACTTAAGCTACCCTTCATACTCTCGATGATACATAACACTAAAATTCAAGTTAGTACTTAACCCCTCAAATAACCCCATCCAGAATTTACACGTGAAATTCATATCTCTATCCAAAATAATTTCCATAGGCACACCATGTAGCCTGGAAACTTCCCGCATATAAATATCAACTATATTAGCTATATTATATACCAAATTTACCAAAATTAAATGACCAAATTTGGTGAGCTTATCAACCACCACCATTATTGCATCATGTCCTTTTGTTTTCCTGCGAAAATTGGTAATAAAATTAATTGACACCACATCCCACTTACACCTAGCAATGGGTATGGGCTCTATGAAGCCTATTGGGTGTTTGTGCTCAACCTTCAATATTTTACACTCCAAACATCCTACTATGTAATTTTCCACATCCTTCTTTAATATATGCTAAAAATACTTCTTTTTACTATTGTAATGGTTTTCTAATATCTTGGGTGTCTCGCATAAGGCACCTTGTGCATCTCTTTTAGAGTCAACTCTTTCACCTCCTACACATTTGGCACATATACACGACTTATATAAAGAGAAATTATTTTATAAATAAGAATTCCATCTTCTTTGATTCCATAATATAGATATTTTTTCTACTTTACCTCCTCTCGCAAACTATCCTTGATGGCCAAATACTGTTGATCCAAATTCCTAGCTCTAACTCAGGATTTTATATCAGCCTTATGTGTACTTACTATTTAAGCATGCATTATATGGACTCTTTGGATAAGAGCATCTACCATAATGTTCTCCTTTACCTTAATATACTTAATCTCAAATTCATACTCAACTAATAACTTCAACCATCTGCTTTCTTGAGCATTCATATTCAATTGTTCAAGCAAATTCCACAACCCATAGTGATCAATCTGTAATTCAAATCTCTAGCCCATGATATAGTGTGACCACATCTTAAGAGCATGAATTATAGATTCCAATTAAAAGTAATGAGTAACATAATTCTTATCACGTTCCTTCAAATTTCTGGACTCATAACATACCACATGCCCATTATGCATATCACTCCTCCAAACCTTCCCTAAAAGGATTAATGCATACAAGAAAATCCTCATTCGGGTCTACAATTTTTAGTACTGGAGCACTTGTTAATAAATCCTTTGAGTGCTAGAAATCTTCCTCACACTTGGAAGTCCATTCAAACGTAATATCCTTCCTCTGCAATAAAGTGATCGAGTGAACAATCCTGGAAAATCCCCTAATTAATCTCCCATAATAGTCATATATGCCCATAAAAGACCTGAATTATATAACATTCTTTAGTGTTTGCCATTCCTTAATGGCCTTATTATTTTATGGATCCATAGGTATCCCATCCTAAAAAAATATATGGCCCAAATAATGGATCTTCCTTTGATAAAAAAGAGAATTTACTGAGCATAACATATAGTTGATGTTCCCTGAGCACCTGTAGAACAAAACTTAGATGTTGATCCTACTCCTCTTTTGATTTAGAATATACCAAGATATCATCCATAAAAACAATAAAAAACCTTTCCAAATTTCTTTGAAAACATCATTCATCAAGCAAATAAAAACATCTGGTGCATTTATTAGTTCAAAAGGCACCACCACGAACTCATAATGTCCATAATGAGTTTGGAAAGCTATCTTATTGATATTTTCTTCTTTAATCCACAAATAGTGGTATCCTAACCTTAAATCAATCTTGGATAATACCTTAGCTCCCCTAATTTAATCAAATATATCATCTATCCTTGGCAATGGATACTTATTCTTAATAGAAACCTTGTTCAATTGCCAAAAATCTACACAAAGCCGCAATGTTCCATCCTTGTTCTTAACAAATAAGATTGGAACACCCCATTGTTACAGGTCTATTTGGGCACATCACTCCCGAAGATCAGATCAGTGTAAATAGGGTCTATCAAACTGTAATTTAGTTGATACATGTCCTTGACATGCCACCTCATTAAGTGCTTTCATCCATGAGAGTTTCCTGACTTCAAAACCCGCTGAAGTGTTTCCTTGGGTCACCAACGCACCCGTAATTAGGGGTAAGTGCTCTGCAGAGCAGGTAGCCCCATTCAAGGTTGCGTTGTAGAGCACCTAAGCCCACTCAAGCCTACGTTGGGCGAGAATCCTCGAAATGTTCATTGGATCCTGAATATATTCCTGCTTTCTAGAGCCTTCTAGAAGGAACCCAACGCTTATCCTATCAAGATGAGCTCAACTTAGGATAGCTTTGGATCATCTAATCCTTTATCTTCTCATCCCTTTGAACATGGAAACTAATCATCCAATAATGGAAAACCATTCAATGCCATATTAATGACAAAACCACTTGCATTTATCTATAAATTGGCCTCCCATCATAGAGCCAAAGGGGCTTGGATATTATAGAGAAATATTGTTGGTTTAGAGACTTGAAATCATTGTCAAAGTAATGTTATGTTGTTGGATTGATGTTTCTATTCGTGTGATGAGGGCTTGGACTAAGTTGGATGATTGACATGAGATCAAACCACATTGGGTGTAACTTCTCCTTCTATCAATCAATAAAGTTGTTTGTTCCTTTTCCAATACTTTTGTCTATATCGATGATGAATGTATGTTCAAATGTTGTCAATTCCATTTGTTTACAATAAATAGATCATATTCTTTGATTGTTTTCTTCTTCTGTTTATGTTGGAAGCTAACAATTGAGTGAGTTCAGTTTGAGTGGGAGTGATGGGAGCAACTCAAAGGAAATGAAAGGAAGCGAAGGATCACAAGTAGGTTATGTTATCTTATATATTTATTGTAGGAAAAGGTTAAAGATCTTTACTTCAGTTGTTCTAAGTGTAACTACCCACTTAGGGAAGATATACTTATCCGTAGGTATAAATTCTGTATAACAAATTGGCGACCATACTGGGGAACGATCATCATTCTTGGTAGTTATCCCATGTCTTAGCAGCACCAATAGACTTTGCTTGAGTTCATTTACCTATATTCAGTAATTTTGAAGCTCGTTTGGTCAAAATTTCTGCTTATTTGTGTGTTGATAGTGCTCTCTGGCATCAACGCACTATTTTTCTTGACACAGTGCATTGCAGAGAAACCTTAGCCTAGAGACAATGCTCTGTAACACATTGTCTCCAACTCAGGGCTACTCTGGTCCCCGTCAAGCCAAAAGCCATCTTTTTGCTTGATTTTTTCCAAACTGTTTCACATCTTGTTTGCTGAATGGTCAATGTTTCTCTTTCCCTGGAGTCCAAATTAGCATTTCTTTTCCATGCCCACTTTGGCTTTGTTTGTTCAATGTTTCTTTATGTTTTATTTATCATTGTCGAATCAATCCCAAAGTTAGCTTACATTGATTAGTCTTTACTTTTCTGAAAAAGAATTGTCGGAAAGTCTTCATTTCTTCGAAAAAGAAACTGTCGCAAAGTCTTCGTTTCTTGTGAAAAGCATTGATTGATCGTTTGTGCATTTAGTTTCTTTATGTTCATCTAAACATTAAAGGAATGTAAAGAAAAACACACATAATGCATTTAGAAGTTTGTGTGTGCTTGTAGGAATGGTATAGGTAAAGTTTCTTTAGATGTGCTCTATGCTCTTTGTTTAGAGATTCTGATTGCTCTACCCTTTTAGTTACAATTCTCATGTTTAAATCAAATGAAAAGAATTTTTCCCATATCATTTGCATTCTAGGAGTTTCAGAAACATCACGCAGTGAACCTGAAAGGAAAAATTTTAAACAAGATCAACTAAAATTTATCTCAATTAACCTAATATATCATTGTAACTTAATGCATAACATTTATAGGTATAGGCTAGAGACGTGTTCCGACATCGTTAAACATAGTAGCTGTCATTAACGGTCTGTGATACATTCCGAGTGTGATACCTCAATCCACGTACATAAGTATATCATAGCTCATCCACGTACTTTCGGGTATATCAGGTGGTGTTATAGTACAAAAAGTATAAGGGAATTCTCTCACTGTGTGGCTTCACATTAGACAACGCTAACACAGATTGTGCCTCCATGTACTTTTAGCTATATTTTGGAGGACTACATTAGGTTGCTATCCATCCATAGGTAACCGATTTGTCGCCTTTTATACTATGATACACCGAAAATAACATTCAGGGAGGTTACCTACACATATGTTAAGTCCTTGGCTCCTACGAGGCAGTATATTGACGTTCACAGTTACTTGGTAATTATTTTTCCTATATTACCCTCTTTTTGTTTATTTTTTTATAATAAAATCAATTAGCAATGCTGGAAGAAAATCAACCTTTACCCCATCGTTCGTGTATGACAGCGAGTAAACCACTTTTATCGCCTGAAGCTATACCTAGTCGGCGAAAGTGGTCTCATTTAACTGAGTCCAGTACATCAAAAACTTCTGTTTCTTCATCTGATTTGCCAGAGTCACCTATACTAGTACATACTGCGATTCCAGTTACTCCTACTATTACTGGTTTATTTGCTACTGAAGTGGAACCTTTACAATTACTTGAGGACACTAAAAATGAACTTAGTGAAACGGTAATTAAAGTTGTCCAACAAGAAGTTGATCCTCAACCCAAAGCTATTCAACAAGAAATTACTTCTGAATTTGAATTTGTTTAGCCAAAATTTGATCCTGAACCTATCAGAGTTCAACAAGAAGTTAATCTTGAACCAGAAGTTGTTCAAGAAATTCGTCCTAAACTCGTTCTTCTTTTACCAAAACACTTGGATCTCAAAGTTTAACAACCAGAAGTTGTTCCCGTACCGAAATATGATCGACCAGTTTATCCTCAGACATCTATAACTGTTGAGACTTCTCCTTTATTGCAGAGTCAAACACTGGAAATTTATTAAGGACCTGACGGTGAAATCCTTCCACCTGGTTTAATTTCCATTGAAGAGGAATTTGAATAAGAAACTTCACCTAAAACTCCAACTCGTTTTGGAATAGGGCTTTATCTTTATCCTTCTTTTCCTTGCTTAACTTATACTACTCCTCTTGATCCAGTTTACTTTCATACTCCCGTAGATTCATTAGGACATTTATTGGGTCATTTGAATATGGCTGAAACAACATCCCAGACTGTATCATCTGTTACAGTTGTGACAACATCTACTGTCACTACTTCTTGGATGTTTACCACAACACCTGAGTCACATCCTTATGGTGGTCTGTCTGTCCCACTAGGTTACCAATCATTATCTGGAACTCACTCCGGTGTTTCTTCTAGTCCATGGTCTTCACCCATGTCCTCCAAAGGAATTTTACCTGGTTCTTGACTTACAAATATTGAACAGTTTGATCCATTAAGTCAATATCAAGTTGGTCCATTTGGTTACTGTCCAATGTATCCAATTAACATTGGATCACTTCCATATGGAGAACAATATGCCCAATTTTCTTATTCTCCATACTCTGGGGGGCCACAATATGGCAGTATACCATCATTTTTAGGTCCAACTTATTCTGGAATGATTGTTTGTTAATGGCATCCTAAAATTCTTGTTCAACCAAGGCTTGTGTATTCATCACAACCAATACAATCTGTTTCATCCATACCTGCTACACCGGTCATTATGACTTTACCATAGTTGCAAGCTCAGTTGATTGTATCTCAACATTTGCAAGCTGGTCCTTCAACCTCTTACCCTCAAGTTTCAGGTCTACATACTCAGTCTTCTCAGGCCATTTTACAACAATTGCTTGTGTCTGGAATCCAACAACCTCAGGCCAGTTTACCATTAAATGGGATGAATCAGACTTATACTGGTCCAATTTATCCTCAACTTGGTCAAACTTATACTGGTGGGCAACAAACATTATATCAACAACCGTGGAAACCACAATACAAAAAACAACAATTCCAACAGTACCAAACTTATCCTGGAACTGGTCAATAAGACTATGCTAGGTTTGGTCAACAAAAAGCTTACCCACATTCTAGTCAACAAGCCTATGTTGGTTTTGGTCAACAACAAATTTATCCTAGTTCCCAACAACAACGTTATACTGGATATGCTTAACAAACCTACCCTTATCAAGGTTACTAGCAGTAAATTCCTTATGCTGGTATGCAAAGTTCTATTTCCCAGGCAATTCCATCTTACCCTGATTATGCTTAACCTGACCTAAATCAATAGTTGTCTTTTGTCACAACACTTGAATTTCCAAATTTAAATCGACTTACCAATGATCCCATTATTTATTCAACTTGGTGGTCAATGATTCCACAAAAATTGCCTTCTGATATTCCTAAGTTCAATGGAAACCTTGGAGAAGATCCATCCAATCACGTTATGACTTTTTATTTATGGTGTTCATCCAACTCCCTAAATGATGATTCAGTAAGACTACGTCTTTTCTAGCAAATGCTCACTGGGATGGCTGCAAAGTGGTATATTAAATTACTCTAAGCTTCATTTGACAACTTCACAGCCTTAGCCACTACATCTTTAACCCATTTCCAGTTACCCATCATATATGAACCTGGAACGGAATTGTTGACCAACTTTAAACAGACCACTGCTACTCACATTTCTAATCATATTCATGAGTGGGATTGTCATCATCAAATGGTCAAAACTTTTGTTCCTGATCAACATTTAGCTGAGTGGTTTATTAAATCGTTGTTGCCATCTATCACTGAGGATGTGGCTAAAGGAGGAGCTGTTACTGAAGAGAAATTAATTGCTTGTGCCCAATAATTAGTCTTGATTTACACCTAGTCTAACATGCTCTATGATAAGATTCCAAAAGCACCTAGACCAGCTTTTATTGTTCCACCACCTCCATCCAGTAAGGACTCTCATGTCGGTGACGGTGTGATAGGTTCTTCAAGCACTCAAACAACAAGTAGACCATCTAGTCAAACACTTGATATTTCAAATCAAACCTCTAATACACCTGATAATACACTTGCTTCCGAAATAAATGTCGTGTCATCTGACAAAAGTAAAAATGAAAAGCAACCTGGAAGCAAGAAAAAAGGGAAAACCAAAAAGAAAAAAAATTCTCCCCCTCAAGAGAAATCATATGATTCCTCTTCTCCGACTAGGAAACCTCATTACCCACGTTTAATTTGTAATGAGGAGCACTTTACGTGAGACTTTCCTCACCACTATGAAGTCTCTTAACTTCTTAAGACTTCTAGTACACCCGTTGTGTTGACAGACCCTTTTCCAAACCTAGAGACTCATTTGGTTGCTACAGATCATGCTTACACTTCACAAATGCTTATGCTATCTGCCACTAAGCCTAAGACTGATCTTTTGGTAACTAAACAAAGTAAATATTTTCTAAGTTTGGACTTCTATGATCCATATTAATAATAACAAATTCTTTCGAAAACAATCTCATAGGAGAAATTTCTTCGACACGTTTCGAACCATCCAGTGTGGTATGTTCTATGCTTATAGAAGTTTACTTATCTTTCTTATTATTATCCACAGATTAGCAATCAAATGTACATAAAGTAAAGTGCAGATAGAACATTAAACGATCAACATAAAACAAGCCAAGACTAGAGACACAAAATGTGGCGGCTAGCCAGGGACAAACCCCAATGTGGGGAAACCATTTGATCAAATATCCATTTATCTTCAATAATTCAGTAGAGAGAAATAATACATAAATCTGATTTACATTAGCAACAACAAACCATGGATCAACCAAACTAGGAAAAACAATATCATGCAAACCGACCGTCGGATAAGCTTGATTCCTTCACCAAAAAATGCAGCCTTTAGAGGAGATCCAGATTCACCTACAATGTAGTTCTGAGAGGTAGACTGATGGTCAACGTTGGTCAAACTTTGGTTCTACAGTTGTAGCCCTAAATTCTGCACCTTCCTTCCACGTGTGAGAAAAGAGTCTCTTTCTGCGCAATGGGAGAAGAGCCTCTGTTCTGCGTAGGGGAAAGAGAGAGATGCAATGAGTTGAGTCAGTCCAAATGAGGAAAAGACTTCCTGTATTTATACACAAATGTTGATGAATGAATAGATGTGATTGTTGGGCTTCTGAGCCTACATGCGTTGTAGGTCGGCTTGAGAATTATTCCGTAATCAAAATAATTCATATCTCCATAAATACGTATCAGAATAGGATGATGTTTAGATCAATCCTACACCTCTCGACGAGAGGAATCTAATAAAAATATTGTCAGCCATGAATAAGATTACCCACATGGAGTTTTTCCCTAGTTTCCAATTTTAAAACTCCATCTCAACTAGGGAGAACTCCATCTGCAATCTATCTGTTGATTGCTACTATTCATCCATTAAATGCACTACCCTGTACATCTTGGCCCCTGCTCTACTTTGCTTTATCCTACCTATTCTGCTCTGTTCTGTTCTGCCCTGCTCTGATCTACTCTTCTCTACTCTATTCTTCTCTACTCTGCTTTGTCTGAATCACGAAGAGGAAGAAATGATTGAGGATGTATCATACTAATTCAAAGTCAGTCTCAAAGTGTGTACCACTGGTCCCAGAACAGTCTCAACCGACCCAAAGTCAGTGTCATAGTGGGTACAACTCCTACCACTGGTCCCAGACTAGTATCATCCTCCACTGACTCAAATTCAGTCTCAGAGTGTGTACCACTGGTCCCAGACTAGTATCATCCTCCACTGACTCAAATTTAGTCTCAGAGTGTGTACCACTAGTCCCAGACCGGTCTCAACTGACCCAAAGTCAGTGTCATAGTGGGTACAACTCCTGCCACTGGTCCCATACCAATATCATTGATCCCAGATCAATGAAGGTCATCCTAGCATAGGGAGTACAGTAGATACAACGATGCGTCCATCGATACTACTATGGTCCCTATCCTCATTTCCCTGCTCATTGATCAGACGAGAGGTACTTCCCATGAGTCCCGGATTGCATGGGTAGGATGCCTCGATAAGAGAACTAATCAATCCTGTACTCACTGGAGAACTAATCATCCTGCTACACAATCGTCATGGAGAACACATCATCCAGACCTCACAGGAGAAGTAATCATATTGCTACATAATCATCATGGAGAACACATCATCCAGACCTCATAGGAGAACTAATCATCTCGCTACATAATCGTCATGGAGAACACATCATCCAGACCTCACAGGAGAACTAATCATCCTGCTACATAGTCGCCAAGAGGTGTTATAGGGAAAATTTTGATTCTTTTACCCTGTGGTCATATGTCACTCCAAGAAGTACCCCGCACCCCCCT